>JARYZH020001222.1:0-35722 GCA_030021035.2 Notholithocarpus densiflorus
TATATATATATATATATATATATATATATATATATATATATATATATATGAAGTAAGAGATTGTTTGACAAAACGACGACAAAAGAATTCTAAATTATTAAACGGCATGAGTGTAAAAAAACGATGGACTGAGCTAAAATTTTGTTTGTGGGATACGAGCATATTTACGGTTTCATCCTTAAACAGTATATAAAAAGTGTGAGGAGTTATTTTGTTTGGTAAGTTTTTTGTTTTGTATTTTTTTTTATGTTGACTTTGTTTATTGTCTTCGTGTTTTTTCTTGATAAATTCCTGATGATAGCTCTTTATCATTAAACAAAAATGCTCAAGATCTCCTAATAAACCATAAAAGATTTTACCAGTTGAGCTAAATAAAACCCACATATTTTTAGTTAGATCTGAGTATACATTAATCATTTATTTAGAAAATTAAGAATTGAAAAAATTTACTCAAAGCAAAAGGTTTTGCAATTGCTGAATAAACGGGTATGTGACAACAAATAAAATGAATATGCATTCAAGGGTCATGTGTTTTTTTTTGGTGTTACGTGCCCTGTATATAACAATGGCTGCATATCAATATATAACAAAGCTTTTCTTTAAAATAGTTTACTAAAAAAAACCTTTACTTTTTGTACTTTTAAATTTTTACTATTTTTTATTTTTATTTATTTATTAGCTAAGATTTTTTTTTTAGCTCTCAATTTCCACAATTGATAATTATTGCATCAATTACAGTATTGCACCTCATCTCAACCTAGGATTTCTTTACCGGCTCTTCTCCTAAATTGATAACTACTCCAACAACTCTTTTCATTTTTCCTATTTTATTCCTCTGTTTGTTGGCATCAAGGACGACTCCTTCGTCTACACCTGCAAGATTGCAAGTACCCATTCATTCTTAAGCTTGAAGGCACCAAACACGCCCCATTTCTCTCTCTAATTGTATAGCTCAAGAAAAGATAGGTATGAATCAATTATAAGCTTAATTTTCTCTTTGATTTTATTATCATTATTTATTCTTGTGTGTTTTCTTTAATTCCAGCACTTTCTCGCCGATTTTCACTACAACCACAGGTAATATGGATATTTTTCATTCTATTGGATTCGCCCTTTACAAAATTTTAGGTCCTGTATGTGTAAAAATATTTTTCATTTGCAATTTTTTTTTTGGGTTTAAAACGGATATGCCTTAGATCTCTATTTGTTTAAGATGAGATGAGTTTTTGTGGCAACATGTTAGATTGAGTGGTTTTCTTCAAAAACAACAACTGTCCCCGAAGTTCAAACTCTAAAATTCCTTTGCAACGAGACCTCTCATCGTAATTTAAACTAAACTAACTCAAAAAACTCTGTTTTTGATCATCAGCCTTAATATTTGTTTCACTATTATATTCAAAATACATATTTTTTCACCCTCCAAAAATAAATAAGTAAATTTCATTTTTCCACCCTCTGACTCTCTGAGCACCTTCTTCCTGTACCTTCAGCAACAACACAGAGCAAAGCAAACCCAAATTTCCTTTTCAAAGTCACTGTGTCCATCACCAAGGTTTTTTCTCAGGACTTCCATCAAACACATACCCATAACTAGATCAATCACATATCAAGCCATAATCCAACGGAAACTCATCAGATAGAATAAACCAACATACGTTGGGAGCAAGTTTCATTGTTGTTGGATATACCATACGACAATCTATGGGTTTACCGTTTGATTTATGGCCGAAGATGACAACAAACTTGGTCTTAACACAGACTCATCCTTGCTCTTTATGGCGCAAATCCACAACAATGAACAGTTTTTTTTTTTTTGGGTTGAAACAATAAACTTATTACTTATTAGTCTTGACACAGAATCAGTTTCCCATTAAAAAAACTCAGAACCAATCCTTCACAAACAACGACCAAGTCGGCTTCCACCACCAGCTCCGCCGTGGCCAACGTCAAGAGCGAGCTCCGATCTCTGCCGTGGTGGTCTGATTCGAAGAGAGAAAACAGAGGTACAAGTGGGAGAGCAATTCTGTCAAAGGAGAGAGAAAACCGAATATAAAATGATATTAAATTGGTTTGACGATGTAGCGTGGTACTGTTCATCACTACTTTTTTGGGGTAGTATAGCGAGTTTGATGCTTTGGCTTTTGGCGAGTTTGCTGGGAATGCTCTAAAAAGAAAACTTCTAATTAGCAGTTTAGCTTCAGCAAACCACAAAAATGTATTCTGCAGTAGTGGCGTCAGTGGTAAAATTTTTAGTTTCTTGCTACAGTTCACTTTCTTGCTAGTTCACAGCTATTTATAACTGTGCACTTTAGGGCTAATTTTTTTTTTTTTTGGTTAAAAGGATGATAATATTGAAATTAGCTAGCTATAAAAGGTGAAGTTGTGGCTACAAGCCTTAAAGAGGACAAACCAATAGCATCCGAGTCTAAAATATTATTTAGTTCATCCGTAGGTGGACAATCTAAAACAACAAAATTACTTAGAAGACTACAGCCTCCCTTTGCAAGATAGTCAGCACTCCTGATCGCTTCCCGAAAGGCATGGTTAATCTTGGATCGGTGCAACTGACGTAGAAGAAGCCTGCAATCATTGAGCAGAGATGAATAAATGTTATTAGATGATTTATTAGACTGAACCAGATCTACAATGACTTTGGCATCCATCTCCACCACAAGATGAGTTATGCCAATTTGTTTTGCTAACAGCAGACCATCCCTCAATGCCTACAGCTCAGCTGTTATGGGATCCGAATCCTCTCCATTTCCCTTTGAAATGGAGAGTATCCATTTTACGGACAAGATCAATTTAAAATGAATCTAAGGGCGAAGACTATGCCACCTCATTTAAAAGCCAATAACTCAACCCAACAACTTAACCCTAGCTAACTTTAACGGTGGTAATAAGCTAACCTTTAAAAATACAAAAAAAAAAAACATAGATTGTGCTCTGCCGCAACCAAGTTTAATCTCCATCTCTTTGGGCTCTCTGCTCCTTTCAAATGTGCAGTCCGTAAGGGGTAGGCTGACCGGCTGAGGCTAATGGTCGTGGTGGTAGGCTGTTGATGATGGTCGGGCGGCAGCCGTAGTTTGAAGCTTAGCGTATGTGTTTGTTTCCTTGGAAATGGGTTCATCTAAAGGTTTTAGGGGAAAAAAATTCTGCCAACCCAAATCCAGTTTTCTTAAACAACACCGAGCCTCTCAGTCTCTCTCATAACTCATTGATTGAGGAAAAAAAATACTATATAAATAAAACATTAAAAATTGTCGAAGAAGAACAAAAAGCCAAAAGTGAATGCCCCGCTTTTGGATTTACTTGCTTCAAAATGAGATTTCACGGAATACCCATCTCGAAATTTTCATCTGGTAAGCGAATCTCAGACTTTTTCTATTGATTTTCCCATCTGGGTGTCTCAAATTGTACTTTGTTTTCTATTTAAAAATTGATGAATTGTGATGAATTCGGTAAAAGATGGGTTTTTCCCGGACGAAGTTATTTTTCAAATCCTTGCAAGACTGCCTGTGAAGTCTCTATTCAGAACCAAAACTGTGTGTAAACTTTGGTACAGATTGTCCTCTGACAAGTACTTTATTAAGCTCTATAATGAAGTGTCTGTTAAGAACCCAATGGTATTGGTTGAGGTTTCTAAGGTATCATAATCGAAATCTAGTTTGATCTGTGTTGATAATTTGAGGGGTGTGTTTGAAATTTCCTTAGATTTCTTGAATGATAGGGTTAAGATTAGAGCCTCTTGTAATGGATCGTTGTGTTGCTCTAGCATCCCTGATAGGGGTGTGTACTATGTATGCAATCCTATGACTAGGGAGTTTGGGTTGCTTCCAAAGAGTAGAGAGAGGCCTGTGACAAGGTTTTACCCTGATGGTGAGGCCTCACTGGTTGGTTTGGCATGCAATTTGTGGACTCAAAAGTTTAATGTTGTGTTAGCGGGTTATCATCGATCTTTTGGTCATAGGTCGGATGGAACTTTTATATGTTTTGTGTTTGATTCGGAGTCAAATAAATGGAGAAGTTTATGTCTTTTCAAGATTATCATTTTACGCATACCACCGCGACCATCATCAACAACCTACCACCGCGACCATTAGCCTCAGCTGGTCAGCCTACCCCTTACGGACTGCACATTTGAAAGGAGCAAAGAGCCAAAAGAGACGGAGATCAAATTTGGTTGCAGCAGAGTTAACACAGTCTATGATTTTTTTTTTTTGTTTTGTTTTTTTAAAGGTTAGCTTATTACCATCGTTAAAGTTAGCTAGGGTTAAGTTGTTGGGTTGAGTTATTGGCTTTTAAATGAGGTGGCATAGCCTTCGCCCTTAGATTCATTTCAAATTGATCTTGTTCGTAAAATGGATACTCTCCATTTCAAAGGGAAATTGAGAGGATCCGGATCCGCTGTTATGTTGGTTGCAAGACCAATACGCCGCATAAACTCCTTGATTTATTTCCCTTGATGATCCCGAATTAAGCCACCCCCACCTGCCTTGCCAGGATTCCTCAAGGAAGCTCCAACAGTGTTTAGTTTATACCACCCAAGGGGTGGCTTAACCCAGCACACCGGTGTCACGATACGATGCTTAAGCTTCTGCCCCTTTCCCACACAATAGTAATACTCTCTGGCTTCCTGTTTACACACTTGGTGTAGCTTTGTGTTAATCGGGGTGTTCTCAAAGGTAACCCGATTCCTGTGCTTCCACAAAGACCAAATGGCAAATGGAAACTGCACACTCCCATGGTATGCCGTTGGCTTTGATATGGGGACTGCACACACTATTCTCTTTTAAACAGTCCAAAAGATTGAGGCAAAGAAAGTTTGCAAAGGCCTGAGGGACTCCCAAGTTAACCCAAAATTTCCTAGCAACAGGGCAGTCCCTTAGAGCATGTAAGATGGATTCTTCTTGCCTGTGACACAGAGGACAGCCCGTGTTGCAGCTTATCCCTCTGCTGATAAGGACCTGCCTAACAGGTATGCTTCCATGATGACAAAGCCAAAAGAAATGCTTGATTCTTGGCAACGTGTCCAGCTCCCAAACCCACCTACCCGTGAACTGGAACAAGTTAGCTTGCTCAGGAAGAGCTTGGTACAGGGACGTACCCATGATTTTAAGTTAGTGGGGGCAGAGTATAAAGAAAAAAAAATCCAAATAGACATATATATAAAACTAAAAAAATTATAAATACACAAATTTGGTGTTTCTAAATACATTAAGATGTAATCATTTATTAACAAAGACAAAAACAAAAACAATTTTTTTTTTTTTAATATTAGGCTGGCTAGGATTTTTTTTTTTTTTTTGAAGTTAAAGCAATTATAGTGGTGGTGCTAAAATTTTTAGCTTTTAGCACCTCAAAAAACTACTTTATATATTATCACATCACTTTACAATACACCTGATGTCAAATGTTATATTTTTTTTTTTATCACTTCACTTAAAATAATATACACAACTTATTAAAATAATGAAGGAAGAGAGAGAATTTGAGTTTTTTAATTGAAGGAAGAGATATGATCTTAATAAAATATTATATTTTATTTTTAACAACTTGCTACAGTCAACTGGTATTCATTACAGTTTACTGTAGTTGCAAAAAAAAATTTAGCTTTAGCTTTTCTAATAACACATGATTTTTTGGTTTTTTTTGTAGTAAAATAGTTTTTTTTTTTTAAAAAATCTAAAATACAATCATTATTGTGAATGTTTTTGTGAAAATTTTGGGTTAGATAGTTGCTATTTAGGTGAGACTAATAGGCTCCGCTTGGGAGGAGGGAATGAAAAATCCATTCCCTTATTTGGGAGTTTAAGTGAGAGGAAATGAAATGAGTAGGAGGGAATACTCATTTCTCTATATTCCCTTAAAACCTCAAATTTTCATTCCCTCGAAATTGGGAGGAATGAGAGGGAATGAAATTAGATTTAATGATTTTTTTACTAAAACTCTCAAAATACCTCTATATATTCAACCATTTATTTTAAAATAGGAGTCTAATAGTAATGTTGTCATAAAATGATTCTATTCCATTCTCTCCATGCTACTCCCAAACAGGATTACTTACATTCCATTCATTTTCATTTATTTCCATTTCTTTATCTTTAAAACATCCAATCAAGGTTACTTAATTCCATTTTATTTCATTCATTTCTATTAATTTCCCTTACTTAAATACATTCCATTCAATTTCATTCATTTTTATTCCCTTATGACCATCTCATTCAATTCCATTCTATTTCCTTATAAACTCCCAAGCAGAGCTTAACTAAGCTTATTGTAGAAATTAAAACTAAGCTTATTGTAGAAATTAAAGGAGGTCGAACTAAAAAGTTAAAAAATATATAATAACTTAAAAAAAAAAAAAATTGGACCCAGGGGTCCGGGCCCCTTTGGCCCCCACCTGGGTCCGTCCCTGGCTTGGTAGGAAGCCGAGAAAAGATTGAATTCCCCATCTCCAGAAAGTTTCCAACTCATGGTGTCTTCCTTTTCACCAAATAATTGAATGGGAATTGCTTCAATTCTATCCACCACATCTTCTCTTTTCTTTCTTTCTTTCTCTCTCTCTCCGGCTTTTCTTCTTTCTTCTTTTTTCCTCATTTTTTTTTCTCTAGCCGTCTAGTGCCTCCCTCATCTCCCTCATCCCTCAGCACTGTTGGAGCTTGATTTCTGGGTTTCCGCCATTTGAGCTATTCTCTCTCTCTCTCTCTCAAAGCGACACCCACAACAGAACACAACACTTCAGAAGTGAGCGTTGAGCCTAAGCCTTCAACACTTTTGCTGCATCTACCAGGTAACCCACTTCGCTATTTTCTTCAGTGGGTTTCTCTCAAATTTTTTTTTTTGGGTTTCTTTTTTAGTGCTTCATTACAGGGAATTCACTTTAATTGATACTTTTAGCCTTTGGGTATTGCTGATTTCTTTTTATTATGGAAGAGAAAGTTTTTATTTTTTTTTGGGTCTGTTTTATGAACACAAATTGTAGCTTTTGAACATAGTTTGTTTGGATTTTATGTGATATGAATGGAGTAAGAGCAAAGTTTTCATTTTGATCCCCTTCGACCTTTCTTGCTATATGGGGTTGTTTTCTTTTCTTTTAATTTAGTAATTTGGCAGAGTTTCTTGAATTTCATGAACAAATTTATGGGCTTTTTATTTATTATTTTATTTTATTTTAATGACCAAATTTATAGCTCCTATGTAAGATAGTCTTCAACTCTTCATATAATACCCAAATGTCCGAAAATAGATTGTGATTGGTGATTTTGTTTGGTCTGGATTGAGGAAAAAGATTGAGGATTTGGGTTGGTTTTTTTTTTTTTTTCCCCTGCTGTGGACTGGTGATGGTGGATGTTTGTGCTGTGTTGGTGTTTTTTTTTTTTTTGTTTTTTTTTGTTTTTGTTTTTGTTTTTCTGTGGGTGTTTTTATTATTATTCTAATGAGTTATTTGTATTATTTTAATCAAATAGCTAAAAATATAGATCCATTGATGTTGGGTGTGAAGCGTTAAATAGATATAGTGACTTTTGTAGGTGCCAAATAGCTATATTTTTAGCTCCACTAGGTTAGCGTAGAGTAAATTGATTAACTTGCACAAATTATATCATTAGTATGAAGAGAGATGACAACTATAATGATGTTTTTTATAAATTAAAAAAAAAAAACTATAATGATGTTTAAACCAATTTGTCAATTACGCTTGACCATATTGATAATGCACGGGACCACCCTGAAAATCTTCATTTTTTCCAATTATTAGAGCACTAGCATCTGGGGATGGGAACCAGTTGCTATTTTACCATCTAAAAACCCGCTTTATCTATTATACCAATTCACTTTACATTACACCCTACATCCCAGTTTTTATTTTTACATACAACCCATTAAAATCACCAAACACCAAACACCAAACACCTAAACTAAAAATCAACAAATACCCAAACAAAACCCAAAGGCACTGCCACCACCAACCTGTAGTGAACCCATCTCCACTACCACCACAACAACCCTCCATCGCCACCACCATGAACCTGTAGATGCACCGCTACCCACAACAAAAAAATCAAAGCTAAACCAAAACCCAAACCCAATCTGAGAGAGAATTGGAGTGGGAGAAAGAGAGAAAATCAGAGTTCAAAGCAAAGTGAAAACCAAAAAATTGGAGCTATATTCCCACAACAAAGAATCGGAGCTATATTCCCAATCACCACAACAAAGAATCAGATATATATTCCTAGTTACCCACAACAAAAAATCAAAGCAAAACCCAAACCCAATCTGATCTCGCCACCACCATGCCGTCCATGCCAATCGTCGCCGTCGACCCCAAGTACTGCTATTTGTTGTAATTAGTTGGATAAATTGTAAATTATACCCCTAAAGTCTAGGGATGTTTGGATTTTATATCTTTAAGTTTCATAATTTGGATTTTACTCTTGAAATTTAGAGGTGTTTGGATTTTACATCCTAATATTTCAGAATTTAGATTTTACCTTCTTAATTTTAGGGTGTTTGGATTTTACCTCCAAAAGTTTGGAGGTGTTTGAATTTTAAACCCTGAAATTTCAGAATTTGGGAGTGTAAAATCCAAACACCCCCCAAACTTCATGAAATAAAATCTAAATTCTGAAATTTTAAGGTGAAAATTTTTTCAGGGGTGTAATTTGCAATGCACCCTAATTAGTTTGAATATTTGGGTCATGATGTCTTTTTTATTCTCTTTAGTTTTTAATTTTTACTAGTTGCTACATCCTGTTTTTGTCATTGTTTGCAGCCTAGACTTGCATTTAGGATTTAAAGTTTCAATTATTTTGTTCAATTTGTTGCATGCTTCATTATAGAATTAATTTTGTTTGATTATTCATCACTATGGAAGATTAATTAACATTTTACTTCACTTCTTAATTTTTATTAGGCTTTCCTCTCACAATTGTCTGTTTGCGTGAGTGTTTTTTCCCCCTAAAAGTTTATTCAATTTATTTAACTTATTTAATATTGTAAACAAGCACGCAAACATTTCAGCTACTAAATTCCTTCTTCCCCTCCATCCAAAAAAAGCTTCCATCTCCCCTAAGAATTTCCCCTCTTAAAATGCCAAAAGTGAAAATTAACTATTATGGTAAGTGGGAAGTGTTCAATAGATATTACAACTCACTTTCGATATTGATTAAATATTTTTTTGATAAATAAGAAGAATTTGTATTAATAAAGCTACTTTATGTTACTTATCAAAAAAAAATAAAAATAAAGCTACTTTATGCAAAGGAGCACAAAGAAGTCAAAAGGTACAAATAGGGACGGAGCCAGGACTTGGAGTTAGGGGACAGAAGTATAAACAAAAATATATATATATATATATATGAAACCTCAAATAAACATTCATTTAGTATTAATAAACTATCAATAAAGACAAATATACAAAATTATTACTTTTTAATTATTACAATGCAATTATTTATGAAAATGGAACTTGCCGTTTTTTTAAATCTTCGAAATCATCTATGATTGAATCCGTACTAATTGTCGCAACGATATCCCTTTCAATGAATAACATCATAGCGTCTGACAAAAACTCATATTTCATTTTGTTGCGAAGGTCAGTTTTAATTATTTACCCAAAAAAATAATAAATCTCTTTCATTTTTTAAAAGACACTAACAGACAAAACACTATCAAATGCACAAAACAATACATGGCCAATGGGTGATGTGTTACAGTGTTAGTCACAAGACTTACAACTATTATTTGTAATAAAATATTACTTTTAGCTTTATTAAAGAGAGAGAGAAATATTGAGTCCGCTTCTCTCTTCTATTTTCGAAGACTCTGGAGTGTGGAGTTCTCTCATTTCTGGCTCTCTTTCTATTTTCTTTACAACTCATATTATCAAATCAAGTTAATCAACCAAGCACTAGAGATTCAGATATGAAAGGGATAAAATATTCTCATCCAAAAAAAGATAGATTAGATATAATTACCAAATTTGGGTGGTGCTGCGGTGGACTGGTGGTGGCGTCAGGCATGTTGCTGGTTTGCTTTTGCTACTATTGCTGTGCTGCCATTGCCCAACCCCTCCCAAGTCTGAGGTCTCACTTAGTTGTAAGTTAGGTTTTGTTTTTTTTTTTTTTTAGCGTCTTGCTTCGGGCCCCCCCCCCCCCCCCCTTTTTAATTTTATTATTTGTATGTTTTGCCGTGTTGTGAGATGTGTGTGGGTGTTATCCTACTACTAGGCCAGTTAGATCTCTTTGGCTAGTTAAAATCGCCTTAGGATTTTCTGTTTTTCTTTTTTGGTGTCTTACGCGCAGGAGTGTTTGCGGTGCGGTTTTGGGCCATTTTTAGCACCGCACTTTGTGGTGCAGTTTAGCCAAAACCATAACCGCGTTACACCTCATTCTTGCGGTCACATGTGTAGTGCGGTGTATAAGATGCGGTTCAAATGGTTTGAAACCGGTATATTTTTCAAAATTTGGGCTTTTTCTGCCTAGTCCAAAACTGATTTTTCCCTTTTTTTGGGCCAAGTTTTAAACTATTGAGCTAGTTTTCTTTATTTTAGGTAAGCTTTCCTGATCACTATAGTTAAGTTTGTAAACTCAAAAACTTCTTAAGGAAAAGTTTTGCTACATATTTATCCATGTGATGTGGTGCGGTGTACTGTTACTTGCGGTGTAGTGCGGTTATGCCTTTTTGCGGGCGGTTATGCCTTTTTGCGGGCGGTTTTGGTGCAGTTTGTGCGGTTTGGTAAACACCCCTACTAGTTGTGCGTGTTTATTTTGGGGGTGTTGCTTGGGGTTAACTTTTGCTGATAGGCTAATATTTTTTTATAGCTTCATGCCCGAGACCAGTCAAACAAAGAACCATTAAAAGAAGCAAACAGCTGGTCTTCTGAACTATTCACATCCTCAATCGTCCGCCTATTTCACTCCTTCCATAAACAACACATCAAACACAATGAAACTAAATTCCAAATGTTTGACAAGTGCTTCCATGATATTGCAATGACAAAAAGCATCAATATGGCACTTAAATGTTCAAAAGTTATTGGTCACACCGAAAGCACCACCTTTAATTGCTCCTTTTGCTTGCATTCACCCTCTTCCAAATTTTTCAGTCACTCTCCTAAGCAGTGCCGGCCCTATAGTAGATGCAGTTGATGCGGTCGCCTAAGGCTCCAAGTAGAAAAAAGACCCCTAATTTTTAACCAATAGGGTTATTTTTTTAATTAATTAAGCCCAAATATTAGCTAACAAATAAAATAAATTTTTTTTATCAAATGGAAGACAAGAAAAAAAAAGAGCTACGTCCACAATATTTTTACAAAAATCCTAAATAGCAAGTTGTTACAGGCCGTTGTTGATGGTAAAAAAATAATTCTAGTTGTAGCTAGATTCAAATTAGAATCAGTAACAATTTAACACCTAAGATTTGTTGTGAAAAATATTGTGAATGTAGCACTTCTCAAAAGATAAAAAAAAGAGCAATACACAAAAAAAAAAAAAAAAAAAAAATTCATAACATTTTTCACAATAGTTGAGTTGGCAAACTTTTACTATTTTTCACTTAGGTCCACCACTAACATCATTCTTTTACTTACCACTATTAATCTACCACATCAATAAGTGTGAAAGTTATGTCAAATTTTTTTGTGTCTATAGACTTTCTTAAAAAAAAAATTACTTGGTTCATGTTAATTAGTAATAATTTTGCATATAAAACAAAATAATAGAGTTTTAAGTAATATTTAATTTTTTAAGTCATATATATATATATATATATATATATATATATATAAGGCCTTGATGTTAGTTTTCGCCTTAGGCCCCTAAACGCATCAAGCCACCCCTGCTCCTGAGTTATATATGTTAGAATAGAAGATTTAAGATGTAAATGCACTTTTAGTCCCTACATTTTGACCCTATTTCTATTTTGGTCCCTACTTTTTTATTTTACCACTTGTAGTCCCTAAATGAAAAAATGGTTCTATTTTAGTCCTTACCATTACTCACTTAAAGAAAATCCTACGTGGCAAACGGAGTATTGTGCTGACACTAAATGCCGACGTGACGATTAAAATAATAATAATAAATTTTATTTGTTATTTAATAAATGCCACATCAACATAAAATAATAATTAAAAAAGACATATTAGCATCCATATAAACCTTTAATTCTAAAAAATTGATTTATCAATTTTAAAGAAAAATAAATTAAAAAAAATAACAACCCTAAATACACATGAATTCAGATCTTAACATCAACACATAGGGCTGCAAATGAACCAAGTTGTTCATAAACAGCTTGGGCTTGGTTCGATAAAAAGCTCGTTCATGTTTGTTTGTTTATAAACAAGCCAAGCTTAAGCTTTAGTTTTAGGCTTGTTTAATAAACGAGCTGAGCCTGAGTAAAAAATATTGTTCATGAACAAGCTCGTGAACACCAAGGCTCGATACAAAAATAACAAAATAAGTTCAGCTTAGACTTTTTTATGAGTTTGGTAATAAAATTGATATGAGCTTGGCAAGTAAACTCATATCCTTCTAAGACTTTAATTAATTATAAGTTGAGATCACTCATCCAAATCAAATAGGCTAGATAATAAACT
The DNA here is from genome assembly GCA_030021035.2 of Notholithocarpus densiflorus. Classification (NCBI taxonomy): domain Eukaryota; kingdom Viridiplantae; phylum Streptophyta; class Magnoliopsida; order Fagales; family Fagaceae; genus Notholithocarpus; species Notholithocarpus densiflorus. Next base: position 12,599 of record JARYZH020001222.1, read on the forward strand.
TGATATAGGCTTGATAATATACTTGTGTTTGATTTCAAGCTCAAAAACATGATATTGAGCTTGATTTTGAGCTTGATATAGAGCTCGAGCTTGGCTTGACTAATGAACCAAGCTAAGCCAAGCCGAGCTCAAGCTTTTATATTTTATAACAAGCTCAAGCTTGAACATTATTTGTAGGCTTGTATCAAGCTCAAGCCAAGCTTGAATATTTTACTTTTGCTGTCGAGCCGAGCTTGAACATTCACTACTCGACAAAGCTCGGCTCGTTTACAGCCAACACAAACCCATAAAATTCAATCACAAGAACTCAAACCAAACACCCATAAATTCCTTTGAAACCAACGCATACCCACGCACACACATAGCTCTTCCACCCATTTTCTAGTTCCTTCGAGAGAAAGATCACTCTCACTCTCTCTATTTCCTCTTACCCATTTGGGTTCTCTCTCTATATTAATTGAGCACCACTACAAGGAGCACCACCACTGCTTGCTAGAGGCGTAGCTCGCAATCGAAGCAGTAGCACGCTGCCAAAGATCTCTCTCTCACTCTCACTGCTTTCTCGAGGTGCAGGTTATGTGGATTTAGGTGCAATGCGGGTAACTGTAGTTGAAGCTGGCATTTCTCTCTCTGGGTTCCAAGGGAGTTTGTTTGAGAGTGGAAAAAAAGGGCTTGGACGAATCTGTTTGAGTATTTGGGTGAATTTGTGTAGCTAAGATTCTTGAGTTTTGGTCTTTGTTTAGGGCTTGAGTTTTGGTCTTTGAGATTCCATGGGTGAGTTTGGATGGAGCTAGTGAAGAAAATTGTGGGTAAGAGAAAAATATTACTTTTTGGGTTTGTGTTTAGTAGTCGCGGTGGTCGGCTGGTTCAGGTGGTGGGTGGGGTCAGATTTGTGATACAGAGAGGAGATTTGAGGGGGGGAGGGACTCGACTTGGTTGGATTTGGGTTTGTGTTTGGTTGCTGTGTTTGCATTTGGGTTTTCTGGATTTGCTGGAGATGGATTGCTGGGTTTGTGTTTGTATTCTTGTTGGAGTTTGGGTTTGTGTTTATTTTTTTGTGTTTGGTTGACAAGAAAGGTCAGATGCCGGGTTTGTGTGTTTGTGTTTGGTTGACAAGAAATGGTAAGAAAATGCTAGAAAATTTGGGATTGTGTTCATTGTGTTCTTGTTGAAGATGAACCCAAATATAAATTTATGTATTTTTTGAATTTTAATTATGTTGTTTTCTTTTATTATTTTGTTAAAATTAATAAATTAATTTTAAAAAAAAAAATTTAGATGCTGATGTGGCTTTTTTAATATTATTTTATTTGCTATGTCAGCATTTAGTGTGCCAATAGTGCATTCCATCTGCCACATAAGATATTTCCATTAAGTGAGTAACGGTAGAGACTAAAATGAAACCTTTTTTTTTTTTTTTTTTTTTTTCATTTAGGGACTAAAAGCAGTAAAATAAAAAAGTACGGACCAAAATAGAAATAGGGTCAAAATGTAGAGACCAAAAATGCATTTACGCCAAGATTTAAACGACAACATTTATGCTAATCATGATAATAAGACAAGCCAAAACGCTACCGTTTCCTTAAAAGGACTAACGTGCTCAACTTAAAGTTTCCAGACATGCATGTATGACAACTCAACGTATTGCCCAAATGGTGTCGCACTGAGATAGAGCGAGAGAGAGAGAGCTGTTGCTCACTTATCAATTACAGATTGAAAGTGTTTAGGACTATTTGGTTAGGGAGTTTAAACAACAGTTTTCAATGTGTAAACACTAAAAATTGTGGGTCAAAAAAAAAAAAACGCGTTTGATAAGGTGTTTTTTACTGGAGTGTTTGAGTTACGTTGCTTAGTTTAGGCACTGAATTTAAAAAACTCTTCTTACCAATTTTCAGTTTTCAAACAACGTTGCTTAATGACACTTTTGTAAATATTTTAAAAACTGTAGTTCCCATTAAAAAAAACACACAATTATGCTTTTCACTTTTGAAAAGACGTTATTAGAAATATTGTACTAAACACATATTTTTGCATTATGAGTACTTTAAATATGTGTTTTCACAACACTTTTTAAACTACAATTTTCGCATCATTTTGAACAACAATGCTCAAATACCTCTACCAAACCGGCTAGAGACGCGGGAAAATAGGAAAGGCTGTTAGAGTCCAAATCAAAGTTTGTACAGTGGTAGCTCCAGTTATTTCATACTGATAGAAATATATAAGTATATATATTGGTTCTTGTATTGTAATATTCATTCAAGCAAGTAATGTAATTTTTCATAAAAGATTTTCTCTCTTCCAGTTTTCCTCTTTCTTTCTCTTATAGTTCTTGCTGTGCTTTGCTTGGAATACACGAATGTAATCTTGATCACCATTGTTCTAGATTGCACAGTTCATAGAATTCTTCAATATTGACAACTGCTTCACAGTTTTCTTTCTCCTCCTTTCAGATCTTTACAACAATTTGCTCATAAATCCTTATGGCTCTTGTGATCAACAAAGGAGCCTCATCTTCATCTTTCACCCACCAACCCGAAAAATTTGATGTATTCTTGAGTTTCAGAGGTGAAGATACCCGTTATGGTTTTATTAGCCATTTATATGACGCTTTGCGTAAGAGGGGTATTCACACCTTCATTGATGATAAGCTCCCAAGGGGAGCAAAAATTTCTGCACAGCTTTTCAAAACCATTGAGAAGTCAACAATGTCAATAATCATATTTTCTGAAAACTATGCATCCTCCACTTGGTGTTTGGATGAGCTTGCCAAGATTGTTGAGTGTAAGAAGAATAGTGAGTTAATGATACCGGTTTTTTACAAGGTGAATCCATCAGAAATACGCAAGCAAAATGGGAAATTCGGGGATGCTCTAGCTGAACATGAAAAAAACATGGACAACAAGAAAGTACAAAGATGGAGAAACGCTCTCCAAGAAGCAGCCAATATATCTGGTCGGCATTATAATAATAGGTATTCACCGATAGTTCTTGTACTTTTTATGAGTTTTAGTGGTTTGTTATGGCCACTAATTTTTGTCCAAATTATGAGTCTATTTTTTTTCTTCGTATCTTCTACTATGGAGGTTAGATCACAATGGTAGAAAGAAGATTTTTTTTTTTTTTGGTTTTTTATTTAGAATTGGTCAAGGAAGAATTTAAATGTACAGTACCTTACCAATTAAATAGGAGTTTCGCCCACATATTATACATTTAATTTTTATTTTTTTGAAAAACTTCCTCAATAATTTATTTCTAGTATTAAAAAAGTGGGATTTAGTAATTTTCAGTTATCACCTAACTAGAATTTCCATGAAACTTCATGTTAAAAGTATAGTTATCCTAATCGTACCAGATTGATGATTGAACCGTCAAACCGATGAATTATACGAAATTCTGGATTGGTATGAAAGAATCTATCATATTTACAAAAAAAAAAAAAAAAAAAAAAAAAACCATGAAAAACCACCAGTTTTTTTTTTTTTTTTTTGAAAAATACCTAACCACGTGATTTTACTCGAACCGTTTTGTTTTTAATGTTTTAAGTCATTTTGATCAATTCAAGATGTCCTATTATTTAGTCATTTTTATATATAAGCATATATTAAATTCTATATTTAAATAAATTTTCTTAACAATAATGTTGTATTAATTTCAATCTATGTTATACCTTCATATTTATGTACTAATTGGTACCATTGCTTTTTCTTTTTTCTTTTTATAGTATTTTCTCTTCTCTTCTTTTCTTTTTCTTTTTTAATTTTATTTTATTCTTATTTAAAATAAATAAATTATTTGTCTAAATTGAGCCAGTGACATAATTTTTGAACCAATGAACCACCATACCAATGAACCACCATACCACTCCGTTGACCGTTTAATGCTTAATATTTTTGGATAACTACGCAAAAAGCCAAAAAATACTTTCCTAATGAAAAAGAGGTGCTAACATAATGATAGTTATAGATTTATAAATCAGTACATGTCACTTACTTTAATTGTCAGCATTTCAAATTTAATGCACACCATACATCTTAAACATGGTTTATCTTCATATTTCTATTTTCTAGTCTAACTCGTTATATATTTTGTTAATGTTATGTGAATGACAGTTGCAATGAGTTCGACTTTATTCAAAGAATTGTTGAAGACATTTCAAAGTTGAAATTAAATCGCACATCATTTTTTGTTGCTCAATACCCATCATTATTTGTTGCTCAATACCCTGTTGGAATAGATAATCGTATAAAGACCATTCTTTCAGATATTGAGTCAAATGATGCTCACATGATAGGGATCTATGGTCTTGGTGGAATAGGTAAAACTACAATCACAAAAGAGATTTTTAATAGAATTTGTGGTTGTTTTGAAGGATTTTGTTATCTAGAAAATGTTAGAGGAAAATCGGAGACAAATGATGGTGTAATTGAACTACAAGAGGAACTTCTTTTTGATATCTTAGGGGATAAAAATTTAAAGGTGAGTAACAAATCTAGAGGGATCAATATGATAAAGGAAAGACTTTCTGTAATGAGGATCCTTTTAGTTCTTGATGATGTGGATAAAAGGGTCCAGATAGAAAATTTGCTTGGAGGATGTGATTGGTTAGCTTCTAGAAGCAAAATCATTATAACAACAAGAGACAAACACTTGGTAGCTACTCTTGGAAAATGTTTTTCCACGCACGAGGTTAAGGAATTAAATCAAGATGAAGCTCTTGAACTCTTTAGTAGGCATGCCTTCCAAAGCAAAGAACCCAAAGAAGATTATTTGGAGCTTGCAAACCAAGTTATACAATATGCCAAGGGACTTCCTTTAGCCCTAGTAGTAATGGGTGCTGATTTGAGTGGAAGAACTAAACTTGAATGGGAAAATGCAATAGAAAAGTATGAAAGAATTCCTAACAAAGAAATTCAAAAAGTATTGAAAATAAGTTATGATGGATTGGATGAAACTGAACAAGATATTTTCCTTGATATTGCATGTTTTTTTAAGCGATTTCTTAAGAAGTATGTCATGGATATATTGGATTCTTGCGATTTATATCCATTTTATGGAATTACAAAACTTATTGATAAGTGCCTAATAACTGTTGATCAATATGACAAATTGTCGATGCATAACTTGTTACAACAAATGGGTAAGGACATTGTTCAACAGGAATCAACAAAACCTGGAGAGCGTAGTAGACTATGGTGTTATGAGGATGTTCTTGATGTACTAACTAAAAATAAGGTATGCATCATTTTAGTTCATTTTTTGAATGCCATATGTAGTGATTTTTTTCCAATTAAATGTGGAAGAAAATGTAAATTAATTATTTTGGTTTTTGTTTAAATTTACTGTCATTATACTTTTTATTGTATAGTGTGATTCACTTAATTCTTTGTCTAATTAGGGGTCAGAAAAAGTTCGAGGCATAATGATATGCGCACTTGAACCATCAAAGATTCAATTAGACTCTAAATGTCTTGAAAAGATGGAAAATCTCAAGTTCCTTATGGCTAGTAATGTAGATACTTGTGGAGATCTTAAATATCTTCCCAACGGATTAAGGGTGCTTGATTGGCCTGGATTTCCTTCATCTTCCTTACCATCCAATTTTTGTCCTCCAAAACTCGTTGTTCTTAACATGCCAAAAAGTCAGCTTATATTGCCCAAGCTTCTCGAGGTATAATTTTTATTTTTATTTTTTAAAATAAATTATTATTACTTCATTAATGGTTGAAATATATTTTAATATTTGTTGAAGTTAATTTTGATTTAATTTTGTCTACAGAGGATAAAGTGTAAAAGCTTGACATATATGAATTTGCAATCCTGCCAATACATTAGGGAATTACCCGACTTATCGATTTCCACCCCAAACATAAAGCAATTGAATCTCTGTCGATGTATAAATTTAGTCAAGGTTCATGACTCTGTTGGATGTCTTGATAAGCTTGAAAGTTTGAACCTCACGGGTTGCATTGGACTTAAAATTCTTCCAAGCTGCATCACGATGAAATCTCCTAAAATTTTAATTCTTCATAAATGCAAAAGGGTTAAGAGGTTTCCTGATATTTCACAAGAAATGGAAAATTTAAAGTTTCTAAGTCTAGCATGCACTGCCATTAGAGAGCTTCCTTCATCATTTAGGAATCTCTCTGGGCTTGAGAGATTAGATATAGGTTCCTATTCCTATACATGTCTTCTTCCAAGTAGCATCTATGAATTGCCACATCTTCATAAACTCTGTATTTATGGCAGTGTCCAATTTCCAAAGGATGTCCAGATAGGTATACAAGCACCATGCAATTCTTATGGTGGATTTTCAAAATATGGTTTTCTGAAGTTGAAATTTCTAAAAAAATTGACTTCTTGTTTCCACCCCTCAGAGAAATGGTTATTATCAAGGAGAAAAAATTTGAACCTTAAAGATAACATTGTGAGATTCAATGGATTACGTTATCTTCTAATAGAGGATTCCAAGTTCCTTAAGGAAATTCCAGAGCTTCCAGAAAGTATAAGATCTGTGTATGCATCAAACTGCATCTCGTTGAATTCACAATCAATAAGAAATTTATTCGATCAGGTGCCTTCTTCTCTTCAAGATATTAAAAATAAAAAAATAAAAAACAATTTTGTTTACCTTTCCAAATACTATACTAGATTTGGTAAATTTCTAATCTCTCAAAATTCCTAATTGCATGCAGTTTGGAAGAATTTTAGATTTTCCACCAAATATGATATGTTCACGTGAGAAAAGCAATGTATTAGCGGATTCACATTCACATCAGATTGATTACTCTTCCCAGCACTCCTTCTCCAAGTTCTTCCTAATTGAAAAAGAGTTACGTCCAACTCCAGATATGTATCTGTTTGATTTTGGAGAGAGATATAGTATTATTGTACCAGAAAGGAATATTCCAGAGTGGTTCAACCATCAAAGCATTGAAAGTTCCATATTATTCCGGATTGGTCCAAAATTTTCAACGTTTGCCTTTTGTATTGCTTTTCATCTAGTTCCGTTGAAAGACAGTTATGCTAATAAGTGCAGTTCTCTCCGTGATGATAGAATCAGTTGGTTTTGTGTTGTCGACATTTCCATCAATGGTCAAGCGCAATCTTTCATGCAGCAGCCGATCTTTCAGTATCTGAAGTGTGATCATTTGTGGTTTTACGCTGTACCTCCTAGCCAATTGCAGCAGAAATTTGGAGACTTGTTGCAAGGTGATCAAAATCTTGTTGAGATTTCATGTAAAATCTCTCATTGGACAAGTGAATTCGGAAAGTTTGCACCTGTCATTGCAGGGATGGGGGCACATGTGAAATGCATTTGTCCTCCTCAAAATTCCATTATCATTGATAACAACTCTCAAAATGTTGATGACAACTCTGACAACACTGAGTTCGCACCATTACTACATCCTGCCACCACTTCCGATGGTTCACATATGAATCATGTGAGTCTCAATGGACGCAGACGCAGACGCAGGAGAACCTCAACCTCCTCTAATTCCTGATGACACTAGGTGTCTTTCCTTGACATCTTATTTAAGGCTTCCAAAGGATAAAGCTAATGGGTTTGACTTAATTTTGGGTTTTCTAAATTTGGATTTGGGTATTGACTCAACCAATGGTGATGTGCTTGATTTGGATTCTTCTTCAATGGCCCATCCCTCCATAAAAAATGACGCCAGCTTCAATCCATAGTCACCATCAAAGAAACTGAGAATCTCTTAATCAAAGTTTGAAAAAAATATGCTCAGGTACTATTATTCCTTTGAAACAGTTTTTTGCATTATCTTCATTTGATTTCTTTTACGTTGTAAAATGCTGGAGTATATCTCCCTCTTTTGCTTATTGATTTGCATCTTCAGCGGTATTTGTCACTTCCCATTTTCTTTCTCTAAATTCACAGGCTCATTCATTCAATTTCTAATTCAATTTGAGAGGACATTAACACAAAGAAGAAGCAGAATTGATGGTCATTTGATTTGTTGTTGAATTCAATTTCTTGTAATGGTAAAAGAGTTTTCAAAATTACTGGGGAAAAATGCATTAAATTTATCTAGTTAATGGATGAGTAAAGTCAAAAGGCCCACGCTTTTTTAGACTCACAAAGATCAAAATCTAATTGCACTGATTAGAATTATTGGTCATTAGTTGAGCCTATTATGGGGTGTTGAAGGGGCTCACTGGTATTAATTCTGAAATTGATAGTTTGAGTGAATGTGGTTGGAAATTTAAGGTTTGATTGATGGAATGGTCATGGTGCCATTGATTTTCAGCCAGGAGACTTTGTTCAAACACAATGCATTGAAAGTTTGAGAGTTAAAACAATTTTACAAAGTGTGTCAGGTCTGCAGGATTTGGCAGAACTAAGCATTTTAACTAGGAGTGACTTAAAATCTCAGGAACAGCTTTTTTTTTTCTCTTCAAAATATAGAAAAATAATGGTTTTTATTTTATTTGAATGGTTCATGGTTTTAATTATCTTAAATGCAGTTGAATTGTATGATTGTGATAAAAGTTGGGTTTGAATAAGCTTGGGCAATTTAGTACTTAATGCTATGATCACCTGCCTAGACCTTTGCATAGTAGAAGCCATTTCCCAATGCTGATATCCCTCTCGTTGTCTGTGTGAAATGGACCAGTGGTTATTTTATCTTGGTTGTACTTAACAGAAATATAGTTGGCTCTACTCAGATATTTAAATAAGCGTGCAACGATAATCTTATGCATGCATCAGCTTTTTTGCTAGTTGGACATATTTTTATTACATTTCTGCTGAAGATTTTTACCTTATGCTGCACCCTTTCTTTGTATTCAAACTTTGCAGTCTCCGAATTAACAATTTTTTAAGTATACAATTTTGTTTCCTCTGTTTTGATGTAAATTCTTTTTTCTTATGCTAACCTACTACCCAATTTTTTTCTATTATAGGCATTTATATGATCTTATCACTCTTGCTTTTAAATGTAAAAGCCCTCTGCCTTGGAAGGCTGAGGACTTGAAATAAGTAATTTTTTTTAAAGGTCCAAGGGACAATTTTATTGGCTTGATCCAGTCAAAAAAGAAAACAAAAAAAAAAGTTGGGGCAAGCATTTGTGCAGTTGGTGATTATTCTTCTATTCATTCAATACTTATGTTTTTACTTCTTTCTGATTTGATTTTTGAGAAATTCAATAGTTTTCAGTTTAGCACATGTATAAAGAAGAATCTAAATTACATACGAGAAGATATATGTTATGGTTTATTTAAGGACTAATGTTTTATTGTATATGATGAAATTTATTTGAGGGGCATCAAATTATATCAGGTCATGTCTCATACACACTTGTTTGTTTATCAACCATCCTAATAAATTCAGATTCTTGATGGAAAAATAGTATATTTGTAAGCTCAACTATATAACAAACAGCAAAGAAGCAAACGTACTGCTTTATTTTTATTACTTATCGTTTTTAGCATAAAGACAAACAAAATTCCAATAGATCAAGAAGAGAAGAAAACCATAAAATATGTTGGCAATGCTTGGCGTAGGTTCTTGCAATACAGAAGTTGGGAAGTCATCTGAGAAAATGTGCTTCTAGACAAAGGGTGGTATTTAGTGATAATATTGGAATGATCTGAAAAAAGAAAGCATCTATCACATAATTTTGCAAAATTTAGAAGCCCATGACTAAAACCCGGTTAAAAATCCAATTCTTTCGATGTTTCTTTGATCTTCTCCTGTGAGTTTATCTATCTTGATTTTTAGATTTTTGCCTAGCACTTTTTTAAGACTTGATTCTGTGGTTGAGGGAGGTAGGGTGATAGTCATATTAATATATTGAAGTTTGACAAGGGGTTTGAAAGGAATGGGTAATGCTGTATATGGGGGAGCAATTCATAACTAGGTAAGTTAATTGTTATTCTATTTGGATCCTGATTTTGTTAAGTACAAATTGGAGTCTATCACCTTATCTAAGTTCTTATAAACTTTGGCTTGAGATTGTTAGTTATTTTTGTCAGACTGGCTTTTGAGATTCATAGGCTCCTATATTTGTTAGGCCCAGATTATTTTACAATCTAGGTTACATATCCCGTTTAATGGGGGAAAGGTTAGGGGGGAGGGGGTGGTGGGTTTGGGGTGAGAGAGATTCTGGTTGAGAAGAGATTTTTATGGTAGTTTGGATCTCAATTTGTATATAATTTTTGTTTGATGTATAGTATAAGAAGATGTATGATTTTATAGTTTGTAATCCTTGTAGTTGTTTATAGAGCTCCAATTTGTGTTTGAGGAGATTTTAGTAGTTTATTATTTCACATTTCATGCAAAAAGAATTTATGTTGAAGGAAAGGAATTATTATTGAAAATTTTCATATAAGTGTTAATCTATTTTCCTTGATGGTAAGAATTGCTATTGAAAAATTGCAAACAAGTACGAAATTGATTATTTACGTTGAAGGAAAGGAATTATTCTTGAAAATTTACATACTAGTGTGAGACTATTTTCCTTGATGGAAAGGAATTGCTATTGAAAATTTTCATAAATGTGCAAGACTCAAGCTTAGGTATTGTGTGGCGGTTGATTTTTCTGCTTTAATTTGCAATAACAATTAGTTTTTGGAAGGCATTTGGAATGCTTGGGATCTTTCAGTAGGAAAGTTGTTAAGGTGAGTGAGGTAAGTGATGCAAAAAGGTCTTATTTTGGGAATAACACATGTGAGGAGGAGTCTGTTTCCCAGGTATGTTTTCAAGTGTAGGGAATAAGAGTGCAATATCAGCCAGGAATTTTTATTATTGGGAATTAGAGCACAATGGTAGCTAGTAATATGGGATTATTGAGAAGAGCGAAAGACAATTGGTGTGATGACATGTGCACAAATTAACATGAGCAACATTCTTGTTAGCAGATGGTACTTATACAAATGCATAGAGTTTTCTAAGGACTTCATGAAATGATTTTAAACTGTTTTTGAAGTTTTAGATTTATAAGATTAAATGGTGTAGTTGTAGAGGAGCGGGAAGGGGTTCAGGACAGGGAGGAGATTGCCGGGCAAAGGTCAAGTCATTACACTAATTTGAATATATTGGTGTGTGCTTATATCATGTGATTCAAGGGCTGAAAATTTTTGTCTTTATATCATGTCTTGCATATGCATAAATGTTGCAGCTATAATTAGCATATAAGTGTATGCTGTTGGTATTTTGCTTATATTGAGCCTATTTTGGGTATTGATTAATTTGGTTACAAAGATAATTATTTATTTAGTTATTATTATAAGGATTATTGTTCTAGAGATCAAGCATAAAACAAGATGAAGTCATAAGCAACCAAACCCCTCCATTATCATGACTCTGTTCTAGTGTCTAGCTAGTACGTCCTTATACTTCATAAAAATTTAATTCTATCAAACACGTTTAATCATAGAGATAGAATACCATATAACAGTCATTTATTAATTCCTTTATGTTTTCAAATGAGATAGAAAGAATTACTGGCTGTGTATATTGTTTATGTACCCAAATCATAGCAATTTGATAAATTACTGTTTGTCAACGATGACGAGTATGGTATATGCTTCTCGCATAGTTGATGTACAATGCTCTGAAATGTTTGATTCAATCCATAGCTATCCCATTGATCTATTCTATTATTCCAGTAGGTGAAGAAAAGGAGGGTTGCTTCTCTGATGATAGTGAATGTCTGAGAACAAATTGGACATCAACATTGGAATTGAAATGGTCAGACTGCTCAACTGGAGAGAACTGCTGTGGTTTATGTCTAGGATTCTTATACCAAGGTGAGTTGCCAGTTACCTATTCTTATCTCTTTTAAATAATTTGTTGTTTTTTTATGTTGCTTGTGTATATAATATACAGGGTGCATCCTAATGCTTGGGCATATAGAAATATATCTGTTACGTGCCATCAAAAATTATGCTTTATATATGGTGCAGAGGTTTCTAACAAAAGTACAGTGTTTCAGTATGTAATGCATACAATGCAGATCTTGATGGTGAAGTGAATCTTCCCAAATCATTTAAGAATGTCATCGTCTACTAATATTGCCTTCTTTTCATTCTGCTATTCTTATCCTATAATATCAAGTCTCCTTTTTGTCATTTTTATTTATAGTCTAATTTACCGGAAACCATGTAATTATCAATCCAAATAGTTTACATGGTTGTTGACCAGGGTAGACAATGTTGATCCGTGTAACCCTAGCTAAAGGAGAATGCTACCCCATCTTTTTTTATACACGCCTCAGCATTTATTTAGTAAAAGAAGAGGTATCAGTTGCCAAATTAAAATTTTCATCTCTGAAATACATTTTTCTTATTTAAAAGGAAGAGTGCTACCCTAGCTTTTAATCTAAAAATATCTCAATGATGTAATGCTAGGGAAATGCATTAGAAGAAGAAAGATTACAGTTTAAACAATCAAGCAGGTATAAAATGTCGTTCAATGAAAGATTTGCATTGCAATATGACAAAAATCTTCTCAAGATTCATTCTAGAAGTTTAGTACTATGATATGAATAACTCTTCTTTAACAGTGAGGGTTTACATGGGATGAAACATGGCAAATGATCTCAGCTTACAATGATGATTGGGATGCTTATACGAAGGTGTGTTGTCAACTTATTGTAGTCTTAGATGTTAGTTTCAATTAAGAAAGAGACCAAGGTCAACCTGAGGCAAGAGCCTTACCAAAAAAGGTAGAGAAAGAAGTGAAGAAGATAATGTTAGGATTAGTGCCCTTAAATCCTATTGTAAGATGCCATGTATGATAATATGTATGACATTATTTGTGAAATGATGTATGACTTAATATTGTGTTTAATAAAGTTGTTTTATTATTATCTAAAATAATGGTAACATGAATATTCGGACATTATCATATAGTCCATGAGATGCATAGTATGTGATTTAGTCACAGAAGATATAAGTCACAAGTTCTTTATAAACTCAGAATTGTAGTTCGTAGTTGGTGATGAAATTGGACATTTCATCTGCGAAGACTATAACATATCAACTAAGATGATTTGTCTTGATCATGGAAGTGGAGACTTCTAGTTGATGTGTTGATATATTTTAAGAGTTAAAACATGTTGATCTGGACTGCTATGAGATTTATTATTCTCCTAACGACTGTCAAATGAATAATAAATCTCACGACTTCTATTTACATGAACTCTTAATCCTGAGAGAATAATAGACCTGATCATAAAGTGTAGGTTGCTTTGATATATCAGGAGTAAGATCTAATGTTACAATCAAAACCTCAGTATGTTGGGTAGCCACATTTAGTGTTGATGGAACATATATTCTCAAGATGGAATTCATAGTCTCTTAACGGAGATACAAAATATTCACTTGAGATAAGTTTAATGGGTTTGTTATTCAGAGAGTTAGGCATAACCACTTTAGTAAGACTAAAGTATATATTTATGGAAATTGGATTTCATAAGTATATGGTGAATAACTTCAAAGGATTAAACCGGGTACTCAAGGATTAAGATGTAGTAGTTCACAAAGTGGCAGTCTTCATTCATGACTTTGTGTTACTACAAATATTTTATGAAAGGGTTGCATGCACAATAAAGTCTTGGGATATAATTTATTAATAAGACATAGAGTGCAATTATATTTATATAGTGGTATTAAATATAATTAATGGTAACTTTGGACTTGTCAAAAGTTGACAGAAAAGCCCTTCCCATTGGAGCTAGTGTCTTATTTGTTCCCTTTTGGTCCCACTCCAAACCACATACTAAAGCCCAATTGGAAAGGCCCAAAAGGCTAGCCCAATTAGATAATCAGTTATATGGAGAAAAACATACAAAATTTTGGTATGAACATGAATTAGTATGTATGTGAGTGTTGAACACTTTTTCATTCTCTCTAGAACACATACATATAACTGATTGAGAGACCACACTTCTTGGGCTTCAAGTCCGGTTGAAGGCAATGACATGGGATATGGCAAATCAGGATGCTGAATTAATAGACCCTGTGGCTGTTATCAATTTGAAGGTATCTGAAGAGTATCAGTTGCATTTGAATTTTTAGTGGTGAATGAACTTAGAATGAGTATCCTTTTGTTTCTAATTTGAGAATGAGAGTGAGAAATAAACATTAGATAGATGCTTACTGGAACTGTAAGACAAAAATTGCTCAATTGTCTGTGTGATTATGTGCCTATTGACTGTTACTACTCTTTTTGCAGCTTCAAAATGATGCACAGTCTCACTCAGGAGAATCGGATGTGAAGTTCCAATTAGCTCAAGATACTCTAGAGATGATGCTGAGTTCCATGTACTCTATAAGAAACCAGTTGTCTAACATGGTTAGTGTCATCCTTGATTTTTTTTTTCTTCATTCCAAAATATTTTTCAAAGTGCAAATGTGGTTGTCTAAATATGTTCTATCATCTTCCTTTCAGGATGAGACCTCAACCAGGCATTTATCCCAAGAAACCAATGTGGTGTAGAATACGATATGCATGAGATACTGTGGTATGATTTGGCCTCAAAATCTGCTTTTATTTTGTTAGATTTCACTATATATGCTGTGAGATGAATGAAAGTGGCCAAATTACTTTACTTGAGAAAGATTTAAAGTTATGAACTTTGTTTTTGTGTGTGTGTGAACTTTGTTTGTTTGTGTGTGTGTGTGTGCACGCGCGCGCTTGTGTGTGTGTTCTTGGGGAGTTTCAACCATGACCCAAGAATTTAATTCATAGTAAGGGATATCAAATTATCAATTCACCAAAAGCACCCCTTCTGCAGATTGAATGGGAAGTTTTATCTGGTGACTGACTGATTCAACATAGTCAACCTTTGATATAATAGATAATGAATTCTGACAAATTTATGCTGACACCGTAGTAAACCTTTCCAAAAAGCTCATGACAAAAACTTGTTCCCCCCCCCCCCACCCCAAAACACACACACATACATACATATATATATATACATACATATATATATATATATATATATACATACATATATATATATATAAATATATATATTTTGATGGTTGGGGGAGAGAGGATTTGAACCTTTGACATATCTATTAGAAACACTAGAAAGTGTCAGTTGAGTTACAAGCTCTTGGCATGTGTACATTATATTGGAAACTCAGAACTCACTCATAGAAGCTATAATCTTTCGACATCTAAATGGCAGAAAGAAGAGAAAAAGAATTAACCATTGATAACATGCACTAATTGTTTGGGCATTTTGCATGTACTCCCAGAGTAAAAATAAAGTAAAAAGAAAACCATAAAGAAATCACATGCTGTTGCATTTTTAAGTTTAATGATGGTGTTGGTAGTGGTGGTATTCATGGTTGCGAAGTGACGAAAAAGTAAAGGGCTTTGATTTTCTTATACTCCTTCTATACACTCTTCATACACTTTTTGTCTCATCATGTGTAAAATGTGGACACCTAGTGTGAAAGTGTAGATATCATATGCGCAAAATGTACATTAGGAATTGTAATGTAAAATGTTTGTTCCTGGAGCAATCGTTTTTTTTTTTTTTTTAAAAAGAATTCCTGAGGCAATAGTTAAAATGCTTAGAATAGTGCATTTTCTTCTTTAAGCATTACTGTGTTTGGAAAAGTTCTGAAAAAAAACATAATCTCACTGCTATAGGCAAAGGTATACGTGTTATATTCCAAACCATATGAGAGAAACCATGGTTATTTCACTTAACCAAACTACATGTCAGATTTATTAACTACTAAATAATTAATGGAATTGTTCTAGCTGGTCATCTTTCTTGTCTTAAAAATAGATTTTTTAAACATATTGACTGCATCAGTAGTTCATGGGACTATAGTAAAATAGTTGTTTGTCTTTTTAAAATGTTTTTGTTATTATCATAATAAATGTAATCTTAGCTTGGTCTATTTTACTGTTAAGATTTTAGTGTTTGAATTTGTAATGTTTAATCTTAACTATGAAATTGATTCATTTTAAATTGAGAGTATACTTTTTCATCACCATTTTTCAGTCAAGTTCAGGGTCTCTTTGAGATCCGTTTATTTTGCTAAACCTGAAAACTTTTTGCTGAAAATACTGTAAATAAATGTATAAATTAGCTGAAATAGTACAGTGAAACCCATGAATAGTACCAAAAAGTGCAATGGAGCCCATAAACAGTAACAAAAATAAGCTGAATAGTAAAATTAGTTGACTTTTTAATTTTTGTCAAACACACTAACTGTGGTCCATAAATTTTCAGTTAATGGTTTTTTTTTTTTTTTTTTTTTTTTTTTCGACATATATGATAGAATTTCAACATATGGATACCATTTGGTTTCTTGTATAGGTCGGGATTCAAATCCTAAATTTCATATTCAATGACAAAAGATTTTACTAACTAAGCTAACTGAAATCCACAATTTTCAATGAAAGGCTAATTTGAGTATTTTTCTATCTGATAATTATATAGTACCTACTAAAAAAGCTTTTAAAAAAATGGTTTTGTTACATGTGAGTACTTCATACAATTGTTGTAGTGTGAAGCAGTCTAAATTGGGGTTATTCAGTGCTTAACATCAATTGCAATCCATTTTTTTTTCATAGTCTCTTGAGGATCCATAGTCAATCCCAAAATTTTGGGGCATAAACTTGGTCGTCGTTGGGTGTTGGAAATATAGCACTGAAAAACAAGTTTGATTCAGCAAATAAGATCCCAAATAATTAGCAAGAACAAAATTAAAGGGAAGGTTAGAAAGATCTCACAATGTTGTAGAATCACTTTGTGAAAGCATTGTCCTTAAAGCCTACCCGGAGTAAAACTCAGTGTAATTGGCTCTCTTGGCTGAAACTATGCCCTAAACACGAATATATATAGCTGAAACTGAAGTGTGGTTTGTACTAGTAAAATACATGGGAGAGGAAGAGCAAACCATAACAGAGAGGGTAGAGCAAAGCAGAGCAGAAAGGAAGAGCAAACCAGCCAGAGCCTAGTTTTCCATTAAACCAAAGAGGCAGAGAAGAGAAAAAATAAAAACCTCAGCCCGAAACAAAAATGATCTGGACCTGTGCGACCGGGAGGGGCAGTGTGTATGTGTGATATGGATAATGCCCACCATCTTAGGATATCAATGGTGGCTTACAACAACATAAAAAAAACATAATTGAGTTCTCTCCTAACCAATGTGGGATTCACAACAATGTATAAAGTGTTTGGAACACATTCCCATGCCAACATTGGGTTCTCAGTGTTTTTAGATTGAATTTACTGGAATTTTTTTTGTTTGTTGTTGAACTGAATCATCTTTTAACGAAACATGTGCAGAGTGGTGGTTCATGACTCCATTGGGCATCTTGAAAAGCTTGAAGTATGGGAACTTAGCAATTGCACTAAATTTCAAATTCTTCCAAGTTGTCTCATGATGAAATCTCTTGCATCTTTAACACTTACAATCTGCTCAAGCCTCGAGAAGTTCCCTGATTTTTCTCAAGAAATGGAATGTTTATAGTAGTTAGCACTACACTCCACTGGTATTTGTGAGTTGCTTTCGTCATTTGTGAATCTCATTGGACTTAAGAACGTACTCCTCAAAAACCGTTTGGTACATCTTACAAGTATTATTTATAAATTACAACGTATTGAAAGGCTCTCTCTGATGTCATATTTCCAAGGACTTGGAGATTTATAGACAACCACCATGCAATTCTTATTTTTATATGGCAGAATTGGAGTTTGGAATTTCTGGGTTTTGTAGTGTGTTAGATGCTTATGTTGAAATTGCATCTCGAATCAAATATATTAGTATTATTGTGGGGATTTTTATCAAAATCTTTGGGAATTTAGAAAATTTAAAAAGAAAAAAAAATGTATGGAAGAGCTGATCTTCATCGATTTAAGAAAGCTGAAACTTTGGAACCATTCTCAGTGAGCGTGCCCTTAGCCAAAACTAGAATCTACATCTCGCTTCCATGCCAAGAAGCAAAGAGAAAAATAATGTTCATGGCTTTCGAATTATCAATGCACCATCCTTCAATAATAGTCAAAAGAAAATCAAGTTCATAAGTTGATGCTGATATACGAAACAAAGACAGCAAGAGAAATACTTCTGCAAACTTCATTCTCTATTTTTACAACCAACAATCATTTAAAGATGGATACAGAAACTACCATCTTCTTCTTTTACCTTATATTTATGAATACAAAGATAATTAAAAAAAACTACAATAGTAATCACATAATTTTACATAAATTTAAATGATAATATTTATTAGAAATATCTGTTCATCATACATATGGTCATTTACTAATCATAGAAATTATCAAATTTGATCGGTTTGGATTCATTATATGCCACACCCATCTACGATCTCTAGTCTAAACAAATTATAAAACACTCTCAACATAGTGAATGTTTAACAACAATGTGACTATTTGAAAACCCATTTCATAGCAACCTCAACAAATGAAACCCAGATCCCAACCATTGAAGCATGCAATTAAAGAACCCCATCCTCCCCTTTTCAAGGTACCTGTAAACCAATGTATATAACAAATATCCAACCAACTCCTGCCAGAATCTTCTTTAGGTCGTTTTGATTAATTAGAAACTGTAAGAAAGAAAAATAAAAATAGAAATCTTTTTTTTTCTTTTTCCAAACTAATTCCCCCCACCCCAGTTAACTAAGTCTATTACAACTAGATGATGTCCCGCACGATGCGCGGATACTTTATAATTTCATTTTCAAATAATTTATAACTAATTTTTATGACCCATATAAAATATCTAATCTTGTGGTATAATATTTACATAATTAGCTTCAATTATCTTATTTATTAAAAATATCCACCAAAAGCAAAGACAAGCACATTAATTAAACAACAATATCCACCAAAAGCAAAGACAAGCACAAGTCATTTTGTCTTTAAGCCACATGCATATAGGTTTACAACCAAAACCTATCTACTGGTCCACCACACATCAGATACATAAATCTTCCAACCAAAACAGCCAATATTGTTTTTGGCACTTGACTAGTTACATTAAGTGTGGGAACCAGAACAATAACAAAAAAATATTTGATGTCCAGTTTCATTTACTGCTTTTGGCGCCCTTGTTGGCCTTCTTGCCCTTTCCACCAAGTGTCCTTGATGCATCAAACTTTTTGCCTTTGAAATCCATAGTAGCACCACCACCACTTCTTTGACTACGTACACCCTTAGTGCTCCTAGAGACACTTGGTGGCTACATAATGAAATGCAGCAATTAGCAGGATGCTCCAACAATATCAAGTAAGAGAAAAAAAGAAAAAAAAAACAAGAAATTAGAGTTTGATAAGATGCAATAAGTATTGCATCTTATCAAACTCTACTTTCTTGAGAAAATCATAAATTGTAACAACGAAAAAATTGTAAAAATGTTAATAAGAATACCAATCACAAATAATGGGAGAAAAAATCATAAATTTTCAAGTATAGAAGATTTAACATTAGCATGTGGGGTTTCTACACCATTCATGCTTTCTTTTTATCTGCTGAAGTAATCTACTATGTTCCTTAACAATGGGCTGAAAATCAGTCTTAAAAGATGTGACTCAATCCCCTAAAACAAACCCCTAAGCTATTCAAAAATCTGCATAAAGTGTATAGCCAATCATTTTTTCTTTTTATCTGCTCATGCATATTAGCTTTTAGATATGCATGTCAAATTATAGATAAAACAAACCCCTAAGCCTACAAATAGCATATCAAACAAAAGACCATAATACTTCAATCCAAAAGCTTACAGATAGCATAGAAACTTTGCATATAGATCTATCAAATCAATAATACTTCAAACGAAACACCACTTTGTAGAAACCCAATTTCAAAAATAAATAAATCTACCTAGAAACAATTTATGCAGATTTTTAAACCCAACTTCAAAATTAAAGCCAACTTCAACCGAAACACTTTATGCAGATTTTTAAATCTACCTAATTTAAGAGGAAAAGAGTAGATAAAAGAAAAAGAAAAAAGAAAACTTCAAGCTCAGAAAGTCAGGTTCTCGCCCAATAGAGAGAAACATAAACAGATCAAGATCCAATTTGTTAACAAAAAATCATGGGTTGGTAACGATCAAAACCTTGAATCAATAGATCAGTAACTCCATGGTTTCCTTGCTCGAAATCACCTTGAGGATCCCAAGCATAAATGGGTCTAAGGATTCAGGTGGGTAGCATCCTCAGTGGTTAAGCAAGCGTGAGAGAGTGTGTGTGTGTGTTTTGGGGGAGAGGAGTGTTTGATCTGTTTTATGTTTTGATTTTGAAAGAAAACGTGTTAGAGTAACGGTAGATAGGGAGGTGGGTAACGGAGCAGTAATAGACTGAACCACGGGTGGGTAAAGTGTTAAAAATGAAACCACAAGTGGGTAAGTTGAATTTAAGACAAAACACAGGTGGGTAAAGTGTAATTACCCCTTACAACTATTAGTTTTCACTTTTAGTTATTTATTTCTCTGAAACCAGAACAACAAGGATAAGACCTAGTAACCATTTCCCTTTGTTTTCTGAAATTTTTCCTCAACCAAACAAATTACAATGTTAAAAAAACCAAAACTCCATGACATCAAAGTTTCTCGATTTTCATAAAAAAATTAAAAATTAGAGGGGGAAAAAAAACAACACCAAAAGGGGGTCTCTGTAAAATAAAAAATACGCACCAGTGAAGCTTGCGATTAGATATAACTTTAGCATTAACAATTATAAAGAAAAACAAAAAACCTATTTCTCTCTCTTTGTTATTTTAAAGTTTTCAACTTTTCTTCTTCTTTCTCCTCTTTCCAATCTCTTCCGTTCCCTTTGAAGTTCCTTGCATTTCCATCTCTCTCTTTGTTAGTATAATATAAGCCATCCAAAAATTGAAAATTTAAAAGAAGAAAGTGGTGTTGCTTAGCATGAATTTTCTGGCTGGCTGCGTTTGAACTTTGAATACCACACATAGCAAAGGGAAACATACATGTATACATGTGACAACATGCTTTTCTGTATATTGATCCAAGTTTCTATTTATCAATCAAGGTTGCGATGCATTGGTTATGTACATCATCCCTCTTATATTATGTAAGCCCGTCATATGTGGGACCGGTGGACAGAGAAAGGATGCGTATATGTGATGAATGAGACAACTTTTCCTCCTAAGGGCAAACTCCCACAGATTAGCAGTTATCTAGCTTCTTATCAAATCATTAGTTGATTAAATCAAATCATTAGTTGATTAAAACAAGGTGCTGAACATAAAACTTTCTTCTTTGATTTTGAAAACTTCAATGGCACTGATAGTTATGGCAACTCCACCTCATGGCAAAAGTTTCTAGACAGTAAGCTAGTGTCACATGGATAGAGCTACATCAAAAGATAGATATGCTTGCAAAAACATAGCATGCAAGGAATTAAAAGACAGGCCTAGGCTAGATGAGAAACTTATTCAAACTAAACCTTTGTGTTTTTATCATTTCCAGTTGATGCACGCTTTGCAGAACGCAGCTTTTTAATAGCCAAGTTTTCATCACCATTAACATCTTGCGGAGCACTTCTCACATCAGCCTCAGCAAAGCCCTTCTTCACAAGTTTTTTCACCTGCTGTTCATCAGGCTGCCACTGTTGAAGACAAATTACAAGTTACAAATGCATCGACTCAATTAAAAAGAACATTACAGATAAAAGTACAAACACGTGTGACACTAAAAGTAAAATTCCATATTGTAGACAAGACCCTTTCACTCGTGAAGATTGTGATAGATATGCAAGTATATGACTGCGCTATCGAGGTTCCTCATCTGATCACATGCCTATATGGCTTTGCTCTGACGATGAACAAGCATGATTCTACAGAACAGAACGGCCCTCTGTTTCAAAGCAATATGGCTTAAAGATGAAGGCTGTGAGGGTGTGGTTCACTCAGTATGGGATGCAAGAATCACTGGTCCTCCAATGGACAAGGGTTCCCAAAAAAATTCAATCCCAACTGAAATATTGGAGTAAAAGGTCCTTTGGGAATGTTAGGCAAGCTCTGATAAAAAGAGAAAGAAGCAGCCGAATCTATGGCTGGGCACCAAATATTTTCACTGCCGTGGCACCCAGAGAAACAAGAGGAATTTTATATGATGGTTGATTACTTCATCTATGCCACCCTAACCTCAAAAGACAACAAGTAACTTAGCATAAGCTTCTAGAGGATGATTATATGAGGGTCAAGTGTCAACCATGATTCAAGCAGATTACAGTGTTGAGAAATAAAGGCGTAACAACAAAAATTAAATTATAAAATTAATTGTAATTATTTTTTTTCTTTTTTAGATTAAGAATAGAACAAAACGCAAGATTAAGAATAGAAAATTAATTGTATTAAACTTTTTTGATTCAAGATTTAAGAAATAAAAACGTTGTTACAGATAGAACTAAGATTGTTTTTTGAGGGTTTATTGGTTTATACCGCTGGCGGTCCGCAAGGTTCCAAACGCGGATTCCGGCGGCTGTTGGAGCTAGTAGTAGGCCTTTTCTTTGACGGAAAGCATCCCATCTGTAACCGACGGTAGTGGCAAATCTGAGATTTTGATGTAAAAATGAGTGGACTTTCTGGCACCGGAAAACCGCGAGTTGTTGTGAATTGTGATTGTACAAAACTCGTTCTTTGTTTCATTTTCCATGAGAAGAAAGTATCCAATGGAATTTGATTTGAATTATTTGAGAGGGTTGAAATTTTCAAGGGTATAATGGTATTTTGAGTATATGAGAATGAGACACGTCCATTTTAAAGAGAAGGGTGATGCGGGATAATGAAATTTTCAGTTTTTAACCAATATTTCACACTTTTTACACATTTTTTTCGTTCAAACGTATTTCTAAACAACAATTTTCTTACCTAACGGGCCTAATTGGTTGTCCCAACGCGGAGAGTGTCCTGAAGACTTTTCCTCAAGTCTTCATTTTTCTCTCTTCCTCTCAACAAACTCTGATCAGGTAAGGAAATTTCGATCTTCGTTTTTTTGTTTGTTTTTCTTTTCTTAATAATTCAATCAGTGAATTTGCTATCAGATTTATGAATATTGTTTTTGAAAATCTTAGAACCCATGATTCTCGCATCTGTAGCAATATTTGCTTTTATTGTTGCCAAGATTTGT
>JARYZH020001223.1:0-35694 GCA_030021035.2 Notholithocarpus densiflorus
CATTCATACCTAATTCTTTAACCCACTCTCTACAAATTTATTGTATTGGGCTTATTGGGCCCAAGTCCTATACATTTTGGACTTAAGGCTACGATTTGTGACCTTACAACCGTCATTCCTTCCATTTATGATGAAAATTTTTACTGAAATTTCACGTTAAAAATTGATGTGTCCTAAATCAATTCTATGCTTTTTAAATATTTTAGGGACGAAATTCCAATTTTTCAAAAACTGGACTTGAACTAAATTTGACCAATAATATATTTTTTTTTCCAGCAAAAAAAAAAAAAGGTAAATTGTAAATTACATCCCTAAAGTTTGGAAGTTTTTAGATTTTACAACCTAAAGTTTTAGAATTTTGATTTTACCCCCTGAAGTTTGAAAGTGTTTGGATTTTACACCCTGACGTTTTTAAAATTTGGAATTTACCCCATAAATTTTAGGGGTGTTTGGATTTTACTCCCCAAAGTTTGGAGATGTTTGGATTTTACACTCTAAAGTTTCAGAATTTTGAGGAGTTAAATATAAACACTCCCAAACTTTAGGAGGTAAAATCTAAATTTTGAAATGTCAAGGTATAAAATCCAAACATTCCAAACTTTAGATGATAAAATCCAAAATTTGAAATTTTATGGTGTAAAATACAAACACTCCCAAACTTTAGGGGTGTAATTTGCAATTTACCAAAAAAAAAAAATTCCAAAAAACAAAAACACACAGATCTAGATGAAAATCCTATAAATTTTTACGCTTATTCTCCAAAGACTAGGAAGTTATTTGGTGCAAAATTAATGGAATATTGATGGTTCTATGGGAAGTGTAAAATTAAAGGAAAAAACTTTAAAGGGTAGTTTCTATATATGTGAATGTGAGGACACTTGGAAAGGAGGGTTCCCAGTGCGTTCTATATAGTTAGAGACAAGAAAGTACTAAAGAAAAAAGAGGGTTTCCAATGGAAAAATCCAAAGCCAAAGAGTGTTGGTTTGATAATCTATTGCTTCACTTCACGTGAATTTATTTGTATATATCCCTTCATCCAAGAATGGAAAGCAAGGGAAGTCCCAAGCAACCTGCTTTTTTCAGCTACCCCACCTTGCGTTTACGTGCGGGTTTTGCACTATTCATTTTTCAAGGACAGGAACAAGCCATTTGAATTGATTTATGACTGTTGAGACGAAGGAGAAGTAGGATGGAGTTGGTCGGGTTAGGACGACTAAGAGTGACATAATTTTCAAATTATTCCTCAATTAAATTTCTATGATGATGTTATTAAAATATTAATCTAATTAATAATTATTGAAAAGTGTAATATCTAAGTATAATTTTAACCTAACTCATGGATATTTAAGTAAGTATTTTGTTAAGAAAACTCCAACATCATTCAATATAAAAAATTATACACAAAATTTTGTAAGATTTGTTAAAAAAAAAAACAACACAAAACAAAAAAACAAAACAAAACAAATTTTACTCTTCCTCCAAAAGTATTTTTTGACTCCATTCCAATGCTTCAGCTTGCGGTACATGCTAACTAAACTTGTGGGCAAACTTATATTGGTGGTCATTGACATTATTGTTTCACAATTTTTTTTTTTTAATTAGTGTTTCAGAAATATATATTTAGTTTGCAAACTAGATATATCTAGTTTGCAATTAACATTACCCCACAGTGATAATGGTATAGAGCTATAGATATGAAACAAAAGATAGACCCCATTATTTATATATGTACCGCTAGCTTGTTATATATTGCAGTAGTGTAATATCATTTGAATTAAAACCTTTCAGCTTATATCGAACCCAAATTAAGCTTTGACACTCTTCAACTTCCAATTCATTCACAACCTGGCATTAATGTTTGTTTCCTCTGCATTTCTTTTTTGGTTATCTACAGCACTAGTATTATAGTTATTGTCGTGTATTTTAAAATGGTAAACAAATTCTGTATGTGATTATACATGGGTGAGGTTGCAGCAGCAAGGCTTTTCACCCCATTCCAGCGCCCATTATTTCTCCATGGAGGAGGCCTAGGTGCACATGGCAAAGAAGAAAGGAAGGGTCACCTGAAGAAGCAAGAGAATTGTAGTCAAAACCATGCAAAGGCACTATTAAAATCATGCCAGCCAGACAATCAAAAGCCTTCAACGTACTCTTCTAGATTCATTACAGATCTTCCTCTCTCTGAGTCTCCTAGGGTATCTATCTATCTCACACAAGCATATATGTACTTTCTCTTAGAACAATGGTTAAGTAATTAAAATTTATCTTTTTCTATCAACTTAAACTTTTTTAATGGAGTGACAGTTCATAATAATTTTTGGTATTTGCAGGCTTCATTTGATCAGTACTTGGAGCATAAGCCAAGAGTTATCAAAGCAATCTTTGCAGGTGGAGAGAAAATCCAACAAGTTAATGAGGTGTTTGGCCTCTTAATCTATCCTAGTCTCACTTTCTTTTGACTTTTTTTTTTTTTAATTGTTAAAAACTGAGTTTTTTTTTTTTTTTTTTTTTTTTAGCTTAAGCTCTCTTTAATTTGTTATTGTTAACTATGAACTTATATTACTAATTGCTAAATGCGTTATGTTACTATTACAAATTTTACCTTTTTACAAACTAATGTGTTTGCACCAATCACAAGAAATAATTTAATAATTTATTTATTATATTATTGAAGTAACATCAATCTCTTTGTAATTTTAGCATATTCTTTACTAAATTAACATGCTAGTGTAGTACTGAATGTGTGCATACATATTTAGATGGTCAACCTCTTAGTTTTCTCAAAAAAAAAAATTTTCTTGATATAGATACATACATACATATATATAACCTCTTTCTCTTACATATGTTTGAATGGTTAATTTTTCTAGGATGAGTGGAGAATTCAGATGCCACCCTTACAATTCTTGTTCCTAACAGTGTGGCCAATAATGGACATGCGTTTGACATGCAAATCAAATGGGAAGGAATACCCACCAGAAATTCCTTGTGAGATCACAAAAGTTCTTGAGCTTGAAACAGTAAGCAACAACAAAACTAAGACCATACTAGCTAGAAAAAGTTCTTTTTTCCCCTTCACCTTGTAACATATATGAAAGACAATCTTTTGCAGACAAGATGGAAGCTTCTAGGGCTCGATAATGCTCTTGAATCATCTGGCTTCAATGTCAGTGTTAAAGGAGCCTTATACCCAGATAGACGAGGAATACAAAGCAGGATTAAAAATCAATTCGAGATGAATTTAAGCTTTATTCTTCCACCTACACTTTTGGTTCATGAAGATGTTAGTCGAGCCATTGCAGCGTCGGTAAGACCATATTAAATTCGGCTTTCTATTCACATTTTTCATTTTTCCTTGTGTCAATGATGGATCATGTGAAAATCAAATAACAACATGTTCCCTTAATAAGTTATGAAAAATATTGTTTGAATCATTACGCATTCAAGTTCCTTACCTTTATAATTGGTTAAGAAAATTGTCTCTGTTTCCATTTGTCTTAGCCATTTTACTAGAGATTGTATCCAACAACAGGTGATTCAGAGATTGGTGGATGACATGAAGCAAAAAGCTAATAGTGGAGTGCTTGCAGATTATGGTAAATTCAAAAGGGAGAAGCTCAAGAATCTGGTTTAAGCCTTGTGATTACTTGAATATATGGGGTCAGAAGGCCTAAAAGAATTAACCTTTGCACCTCATGGCAGTCTAGCATTTTAAGAGTCATTCTTAGAATTAGTTAAACCATACTGAGCTTGAATATATTTGGTAAAGGACTATGTACTATGTATGTTGTTGCCTGAAAGTTGAAACCACTACAAATATGAATAAAATAGTATCACTTGCCGACAACTTTGGTGTCTAAAAGTTGACATTAAATTCAAAAAGATTGAAGATTTGAATCATTCTTTGATGCGTCTGGGGTGGAAGTGTAATGAAGAATTTCAATTTTGTTACATCTTCTTCCAAAGATATAAAGATAAAAAGTGAAAAAGAAGCAGAAAAAAGGGAGGTTTGGAAATGTGCTGATATTGAACGAAAAAATGAGCACAAAATCTTATTAAGATTACACATATGGAGATGCGGGGGATCGAACCCCGTGCCTCTCGCATGCAAAGCGAGCGCTCTACCATTTGAGCTACATCCCCATTCGCCTATTTTGTTGTCCAAGATTACTTTAACTATAAACATTCTGGTGCTATTTCAACAAATTATTCAGTTTGGAGGAAAAGAGTAGATTTGCAATGTACTCAAAAGAATATCAAAATAAAAACGTTTATAACTCATCAAAATTACCTAAAACTTGAGGAGTGCAATTTAAAATTTATTCAAAGTTTCTATACCTATAGGCTTAGGAAAAATATATTCTTAATGCTTAATTCACCATTTTATTCCAATTAAATCAATTACAATGATTTAATTCATCTTATTCAAGGTCAAGCCTGTGTGCACACCTTGAGGCATAAACCCCATAATCACTCTAATCAAGCCTAACACATGCTTCTAACTAATTTAAAAATTAATTAAATTAAAAAAGTCCTAAACTAAATTTACAAACTACTAAAAAAACTAAATAAAACAAGAATTAATATAAATATATATATATTTATATATATATATATAAAAGGCTAAGTCGAATAAGAGAAGTCAAAGCTTGATTCTTGACCATTGCATTTGGCCTATCTATCATACAAACCAAAGAAAAGTTGGTAAACTTTCAAATAGAGGACTTAAACCATGTTTTGAAAAGTGTGCCACCAAGGCATTTCTAATGCAAAAATCATGTGTAAGGTTGTTTTCAGGTAATATGGGATCTGTCTTGTCTTAGGGTCCGTTTGGTTGGAAAAGTGAAAAAGTGGAAAGATAGAAAATGGAGAGGGGATAAAAAGTGAGAGGATAGAAGAGATTTAGTGTGCGTTTGTTTAGCAACGCGTCTGCGTTGAAGCTGGCATCTACGTTTTTTGGCTGGTCCCATGGCACTGTTCATGGACCAGCCAAAGCACAAAAACGCGTGAACAGTAGCAAGTGAACAATATTTTACATTTTAAAAAATATTTTGCTACAGTGTTTTCAGCAATAAGTTTTCAGCAATAAGTTTTCAGCATATAAGCGGTATCCAAACAGACACTTAATTTTCTCTCATTTGTGTTTGGTTGAGAAGATGGAAAAGTAGAGAGATGAAAAACTTATTTGCTTGGTTGAGAAAAAGAAAATGAGAGAAAAAAAGAAAAGTTGGTTCAAATTTACAATTATGTCCCCATTAAATAAAACAAAAAAGTAACACATTTCTTTAGCATAAAAATTGTGTATGTGCAAGCAAGGTTTTGAAACCCGAACCGTTCATTGAACCGTAAAAAGGAGAGGTTCAAGGTTTTAAGGTCGAACCGAGGTTGAACCAAGGTCGAACCGTGATGACGTCATAATTAATTTAATAATTATTTAAATATAAATAAATATATTAAATTTGTAAATATTAGCAAAATTTACTAAAAATATCTTAAAAATTGAAACAAAATACATAAAATAGTACATTATAAGGTTAATAAAAAATAGTACAACATAAATAAGCATAAAAAGAAAATTTTATAATAATCCTTTAAGAGAAATCATTTCAATTAACTAAAAACGACTTTTAAAATAAATTCATAAATTGCATAGGTATTATTCTTAAATAAAAAGTTAATTTAGTAATATTTAACATGTTGAAAAAGATGACATAGAAGTTTAGAAACTATAAATCATATAAATTTAATAATATTGCATATTAGCTCCCAAGAAGAGCACTTGGTCCGTTGGTCATGGCTTCAGTCTTGCTTACAAGGTGTGAGAGCAAGGAAGTCAATTTTGTACCGAAAGCCATTTCGGTTTAGCTAATGGAATGATATATTTCAGTACCGATTAATACCAGTGTATCGTTTCAAAATTACCGCTATATATATATATTCCATAATATTTTAAATCCTATGTCTTTGAGTATATTATGCTCAATTCATAATCAATTTTATCCTTCTATAATAGCCCAGTCCATTACATATAAATCTAAATGGTCTAATCATTATATTTAAAAAAATAACAATAAAACTTAGAACAAGTGTGAAAGGCATATTTCTCAACAAAAAAAAAAGTGTAGAAGGTATAAACTCTACCTAACCCACGTGAATACTGAATTGAATTCAATGCCTGACATTAGTTTTAACTTTTACCAAAGCCACACATTACTTCAAAAAAATAATATACACAACTTCACAGCACAGCCACACGATTTAAAAATGCATTGAGAAGCTATAAACGACTAGTACGACTTACGAGAAGTCTGTGTTGGGCGAAGAAGAGAAGACAAACCAGCAAGAACAAGAGATGCAGATAGGGACAGAGTCAGGACTTGTTGTTTGGGGGCGACTTTGCTATTAGTTGTGTATGGTGGCTTAGCCACTAAGGTGTGTTTTTTTTTTTTTCCTGACTTTGATGCGTGTTGTTGGGTAAGGACAATTATTTTGTTTGAAATTTTTTAAAAGGTCGCGTTGTTTGTTTTGGATAAAATTGGTTGATTAGACTTAATTTTTTTTTAAATTTTACTATTGGTAATTTTTGTTGTTGAGCTAATTTTTTTGGGCTTGTATATTTTGTTTTAAATTTTAAATTTATAGATTTTTTATGGTCTTTAAATTTATAGATTTTATAGAACAAAATTGCTAAAATTAATACTTAATATATATTCAAATATTTTTAAAAAAAAATTCAACGACATGATGCAGTGGTGGGCTTCGCCGGAACTTCGTCATTGTATTAGTGTCACAGATCTATGGGTTTCTATCGGCAAAAATCAATTTCAAAGAGGTAATTTTCTTCTAAACTGATTACGAAACAGGGGGTCACCTGTACCGGTTTGCTCGCCGAAAAGAGAATTTCGACCGTACCGGCTGATACGGTACGAAATTGACTTCCTTGTGTGAGAGCTCAGGTTCGGATCCTGGCAGCCGTATTTTCCTTTAATTTTCCCCTATTCCATGACCGGTTGAACCGGCCTACGGTTCGTTCGGTTTTCCCGGTTGAATCCCGATTCATCCGATTCTCTCAAAACTCATGTATACCCGGTCCTCTATGCTTAAAAAACCGAATTTTAGTTCAATTCCCGGTTTTCCCGGTCCAGTCCGGGTTTCAAAACCTTGTGTGCAAGTGGATGAAGAAAAAAAAAAAAAAACATGTACACGAAACCCATGTGCAAGTGCACATGGACATTTTCGTCAGCATTGACATGAAGCAAAAAGTTAATACTAGAGTACTTGCAGATTATGGTAAATTCAAAAAGGAGAAGCTCAAGAATCTGGTTCAAGCCTTATGATTAATTGAATATATGGGGTCAGAATGCCTAAAGAATTAATCTTTGCACCTCATGACAGTCAGGCATTTTAAGAGTCATTCTTATAATAAGTTAAACCGTGCTTGCTTGTATACATTTGGTAAAGGACGACTATGTATGTGGGGTCAAAGAATTTGGCCACCCCGACCCACTTCATACTAAGCCCAAGGCCCACGCCAAGAAAGAAGAAATGTCCGAGGACGAACGGAGAAAGTCGGAATTGCGAAGGAGCATTGCCGAGAACAATACTATCCTCGGCAAACCGAGATCATAGAAGGGAAGAGCAGCACGCCATTAAAGGCAGCCTCGTAGAGCATCTCAAGAAACAAGACGGATACAGTGGGTCAGCAATGGGAGCTTGGTGGAGGAACAATTCAAGGAGAAACTGTCACCTCCACATTAAATGCCCACAACTAACGTTATGGCTGCATTAATGAGGAAATAACCCCTGAACAGTGCTGCTTTGGTTGCTGCAACTCAAGTAGTGACCTGCATGATCAACAAATGGAGGGCCAAGATCAACTAAAAGGGGATATATAGTGTAAGGAATCCTCCAGAAAAGGGGATGGGAAGTTGGGAGCAGAAAACACTGTAGCAGCTGGTATCATCTTTGTAAACCTTGTAACCAAGCACTGAAGAAGCAATGAGAAGAACAAAGAACTCCTCAGACAAGTGCCCAGGACGGAATTTCATACTTAAAACCCTTTTTCTTGTTACTTAGCTTACCCATAACCATGCTCATTCGTTGCTATCCTCACTAAGGCCTGGTTCTTAAACTCATTCTCTACAAATTTATTGTATTCGGCTAGTTGGGCTTGAGTCCACTCATCCCATGGTAGAAGTGCTTAGACCCAGTCCCTACAATTGACGCCGTATGTGGGAAGAGCTTGTGTCTTAGTGAGGGTAACAATCAAGCATGGTAGGCTCAGGCCCTCATCAAGCAGGTCCCCACCAACATAAACCTGCTGGATCCCTACGACAAGGTGACTTTCCCGATCCTGAGCGTGATCGAAATGAAGTGAATGGAAGGTTTCGAGAGGGAAGTGTGCACACCACTCAAACCAGTAGCAGCCACTCTCGTGTGAGGAGTCACGTGCTCCAGAGACAAAATAACAACCAGTCCATGCAACAAGAAGAAGTCAGAAGCCACGCATCCCAGAGGCGGAATGATAATCAGGCCATGCAATTAGAGATAGACGATTTGAAGAGAAAGCTGTGCCATGCACGACGAAGGCGGTCTCATTCTAGCTCTGACATGCCCTCTAGTGATGAAGGCGATGATGACTATAGACAAAGATCGCGAACCCCTCCAAGCGAGACCTTCTCTCACGAAGAAGAGCACCACCGAAGGCGTACACGTAAAAGCCCGTCTCCTAGGGGCTTGGGAAACGATGCCATGAGCAGGGCACTGGACCAACTCTCCAAGTCACCGTTCACACGCCACATAGAGGGGGCTGCGCTTCCTCGACTTTTCCAGCAACCAACCTTCACCCTTTACAACGGCAAGACAAATCCCGTGGAGCATGTGAGCCAGTTTAACCAAAGGATGGCTGTCTATTCCAAAAACGAGGCGCTGATGTGCAAGGTCTTCCCATCTAGCTTAGGGCCAATGGCGATGAGGTAGTTTAATGGCTTAAAGGCGAATTTTGTAGATTCATATAGTCAGCTAACTCAAGCCTTTGGCTCTCGCTTCGTTACAAACAGCAGAGCTCCTCGGCCCTTGAGTGCGTTATTGTCACTATCTATGGATAATGGAGAAACTCTGAAGGCCTACTCGAACAGATATTGGGAGATGTATAATGAAATGGACGGCAATTGTGATGATGTCGCCCTCAGCACCTTCAAAAATAGTCTCCCAGCTAAGCACAGCTTGAGGAAGTCTCTGACTGGCAAGCCTGCCACCAGTGTGCGCCAACTGATGGATCGAATCGATAAGTATAAACGAGTAGAGGAAGACCAGCTGCAAGGAAAGGGAAAAGAGAAGGTTATCCCTCAGGAGAGGAGGGATTTCAGGTCGGACCGACATAACAACAACCACCCGAGGAGAGATTTCGTAGGAAAATCCGGAGCAACCAGCACACAGACTATCAATGCTGTATTTCGAGAACTAGTACACCGGGTGTTGGAGAAAATCAAGAACGAGCCATACTTTAAGTGACCGAATAAGATGGCAGGAGAGTCCACGAGGCGTAATCAGAACTTATTGCCATTACCACCAGGACCACGGACATACCACGGAGAACTGCAGGAACCTCTGGAACTATCTAGACCAGCTGGTCCGAGAAGGAAAGCTGAGGCACCTCCTGCATCATTCCAGTGGTCATCTAGGCCAGACCCATCAGGAACCCCAAAGGGATAATGCCCTAAGGCCACCCGTAGGGACAATCAATGTAATCTTGGCTGCGCCAAGAAGGACAGGCACGCGCCCCTCATGAGTGTTATCTGTGGCTCAGCTACCTGCCGAGGAGTCCCAGCCAGAGCCGAAAAGGGCCAAAATGAATTCTCACCCAATCTTGAGTTTTTCAGAAAAGGACAAGATCGGAACCACCCAGCCTCATGACGATGTGCTGTTAGTCACTCTCAGAATCGGGGACTACGATGTGAAAAGAATGATAGTAGATGGTGGATGGTGGCAGCGCTGCCGAGATCATGTACCCCGACCTCTATAAGGGGCTAAATTTAAGACCGGAGGATCTGATGCCCTATAGCTCTCCTTTGATGAGCTTCGACGGAAAGCTTATCATTCCAAAGGGCATGATTAGGCTACCCATCCAGGCCGGCCCAGAGAGAGTGGAGGTGAACTTTATCGTGGTGGACACCTACTCTCCATATACAGCCATCGTCGGTAGGCCCTGGCTCCATACCTTGGGGGCTGTTGCCTCCTCCTTGCATCAAAAGGTAAAGTTCCCATCAGGGGACCAGGTTCTCGAAATCTGTGGTTGCCAGTCCACGACAAGGCAGTGTTTGGTGGCTACTGTTTCACATCGGATCGATGCAGAGTCCTCGGCCTCTGTTGAGAAAGACTTATAGCAATCAAAGGCCCCGGTGTCGCCCCCTAATACAGCCGCCGAGGAGGTAAAATGCGAGGCTCTAGAGAAAGTGGTCATTGGTGGTGACCCAGAGAAGTTCTTTCAGGTAGGGGCTCAACTGCCTCCTCAGGAGAAGGCGGAGTTAATTGAGTTTCTCAAAAGCAATATTGACGTATTTGCATGGAACGCTTGCGACGCCCCGGGGATTGATCCAACCTTCATTTGTCACCATCTGAATGTCAACCCATCCATCACTCCCAAGAAGTAGCCACCCCGGCACCCCTCAAGAGAGCATGCTGATGCGATTAGAGGCGAAATGGAGAAGCTTAAGTGTGTAGGGGCTATCAAAGAGGTTTTTTAACCCGAATGGTTGGCCAACACCGTAGTAGTCAAGAAGAAAAGTGGAAATGGCAGGTTTTTGTAGACTTCACGGACCTAAATAGAGCATGCCCAAAAGACCCGTTCCCCATGCCTCGGATGGACCAACTGGTGGATGCAACAGCGGGCCATCCCCGGATGAGCTTCTTAGACGCCTTTCAAGGCTATCATCAAATACCGCTGGCCCCGAAGGATCAGGAGAAGACAGCCTTCGTGACACCTACTGGGAACTACCACTACAAAGTAATGCCGTTCGGTCTGAAGAATGCAGGGTCCACTTATCAAAGGATGATGACGAGGATGTTCGAGCCGTAGTTGGGCAAGAGCATCGAAATCTATGTTGATGATATAGTGGTAAAGAGTAAAGTGGTGTCCGAGCATTTAGGAGACCTCGGCAATACCTTTAATGTTTTAAGGAAGCACAAGTTGTGCTTAAATGCTTCCAAATGCTCATTTGGCGTGGGACTAGGCAAGTTTTTAGGCTACATGATTACTCATAGGGGAATTGAGATTAATCCTGACCAGATCAAGGCTATTAACGATTTAAAACCACCGCAAAACGCCAAGGAGGTCCAAAAGCTTACTGGAATGATTGCAGCCCTGAATCGATTCATTTCCAGGTCGGCGGATAGATGCAGACCCTTCTACCTCTTGATCAACAAGTGGAAAGGATTTGAATGGTCCGAGGACTGTATTGCAGCCTTCCAGCAACTCAAGGAATACCTATTTCGGCCACCTATCATGTCCAGTCCTGAGGTCGACGAAGTCCTATACGCATATATTGTCGTGGCCCCGCATGCTGTGAGCTTAGTGCTAATACAGGATGACAATGGCCTTCAAAAGCCAGTCTATTATGTGAGCAAGTCGCTACATGAAGCTGAGGTTAGATACTTACCCCTGGAGAAAGCCATACTAGCTGTGGTCCATGCTACGCGAAAGCTTCCCCACTACTTCCAAGCCCACACGGTGGTTGTTCTAACCCAACTGCCCTTGAAGTCCGTACTTCGGACTGCTGATTACACCGGAAGGATTGCCATATGGAACACAATTCTGGGGGCTTTTGACATCAAGTACATGCCTTGGACCTCCATAAAGGGCCAGGTCCTAGCTGAGTTGGTAGCCGAATTTGCTGAACCACCAGCAGAAACAGTAGCCGAGGAGCGAAACATTGATGGAAAACCAGTTGGGGTAGTCTCTATGCCAGGACCCCCATGTTGGAAGGTGTACGTTGACGGCAAAGCAAATCAAAGAGGGTCCGGAGTGGGGCTGGTCCTAATGTCTCCTGAGAAGTCTATCATTGAGAAATCCCTAAGACTTGGGTTCTTGGCCACGAATAACGAAGCTGAGTATGAGGCCTTGTTACAAGGAATGGCCATGGTGCAAAAAATGGGAGGAAAAGCAGTAGAGATTTTCTCAGACTCGAGATTGGTAGTGGGCCAAGTAAAGGGAGAGTTGGAAGCCAGAGATGCGAGGACGCAAGAGTACTTAAGCCAGGTCAAACACTCGCAGTCAGACTTCGATCTTTTCAGTTTGTCACACATCCCTAGAAGTGGAAACACCCGTGCAGATTCTTTGGCCAGGCTTACTACCTCCTTGGCAGGGGATCTTCCTCGAGCTATTCTTATCGAGCATCTGGGCAGAGCAAGTGAAGTCGCAAAGGGCATAGTCCATGTCCGCGAAGTCAGGGTTGGTCCTAGCTAGATGGACCCTATAGTGAGGTTCCTCAAGGACGATACTCTACCCGAGGAGAAGTCTGAGGCTGAAAAAATACGAAGAAACGCTTCTCGGTTCTGGTTGTCCGAGGACCACAAATTGTATAAGCGCTCCTATTCTGGGCCATACTTACTGTGTATTCACCCTGAAGCATCAAAACTACTGCTTGAAGAGCTGCACGAAGGGATCTGTGGGAGTCACATAGGAGGAAGATCTCTGTCGCACCGAGCCCTTACCCAGGGATATTGGTGGCCGGGGATGCAAAAGGAGACCCTTGAATATGTTAAGAAATGTGACCAATACCAAAGGTTTGCCCCAAACATCCATCAGCCAGGAGGGGTCCTCAACCCTTTGTCCAGTCCACGGCCTTTCGCCCAATGGGGCCTGGATATTGTAGGCCCTTTCCCCAAGGCAACAGGGAATAAGAGATATCTATTGGCCGGCACAGATTACTTCACCAAATGGGTCGAAGCTGAGCCATTGGCCAACATCAGAGATGCGGATGCTAAGAAATTCATCTGGAGAAATATTGTTACACGATTCGGGGTCCCTCGAACCCTCATTTCAAATAATGGACTCCAATTTGACAGTAAAGCCTTCAGGAGATATTGTTGCGAACTGGGGATCACAAATAGGTACTCAACTCCAGCTTACCCTCAGGGAAATGGGTAGGCCGAGGCTGTCAACAAGGTCATAGCCAATGGGCTTAAGAAGAGACTGGATAAAGCCAAGGGAAGATGGGTAGAAGAGCTGCCACACGTCTTATGGACTTACCGGACTACACCACGGCGGTCAACAGGAGAGACACCTTTTGCCATGACGTATGGGGCCGAGGCTGTCATCCCTCTAGAGGCAAGCTTCCCAACGCTGAGGACGAACTCCTTCACTCCAAGCAGTAATGACGATCTACTAGGGAAGAGCCTAGATCTGAACGACGAACGAAGAGAGAAGGTAATGATCCAGGCGGCCTATTACCACCAGAAGCTCAAGCAGGGATATGATGCCAATGTGAAGCTGAGACCACTGGCTCCAGGGGACTTAGTGTTGAGGAAAGTTGTGGGTGCTGCCAAGAACCCATCCTGGGGAAAGCCGGGACCCAATTGGGAAGGACCATACCGAATTACTTCAATAGCAGGGATAGGTGCATATTACTTAGAGAACCTAGATGAAAAAGCTGTACCTCATCCATGGAATGTAAATAACCTGAAAAGGTGTTCCATTACAACAATTCGAATATCTAAAAAAAAAAAAAAGTACAACAGAGGCAGCCTATTTCTTTAACTTGATCTTCGTTCCCCCCTTGGGAGGCTGATCTGAAGCGGCCTCAGGGTCTTCAGGGCTTTCGCCCAGGGGAATAGCCTGCAGAGGCACCACAAGGAGAGCTGTCTCCTCGGCATGAGGGGCCTGGGCATCAACTGAGGGCTTCGCAGCATCCTAGAGTGCTTCCTCAACCACCTTGAGTGAAGTACCAGCCTCAGAGCTAGGAGGGCTTGACTCTCAGATAGCCGGAGGGTAATATACATTCTCTACCTTCCAAAGGTCAGATGAAGCCCTAACTCCAGCTTGTTTAAGGGCTTCATTCCAGACCTGTGAACAGTAGAGCCTGCATACCCCAGGTACTTGAGCCTTGAGGGTGGCCTGGGTCTCATCCACTCCCAGGGCATAGGCCTCCTCCTCGGCTTTCTCCTTGGAGCTCTCGGCCTCTGTCCTGGCAAATTCTGCCTCCACCTTAGCCCTCAAGCTTCATCCTTGGCCCACTCCGTGTTTTCCTGGCCCCCTCTGCCTCGGCCAGCTTCTTTTTCATATCAGCGATTTGCTCCTTGGCAATCTTCAGCTGATCCTCAGCCTCGAGTAGGCGCCTCATCTGATCTTCAGCCTGTTTTTGGGTACTAGCTAGGCTTGATTCAGCACTATCTCTGGCCCTTGTCATCTCCTTCAGGTCCTCCCTTGCTTTCGCAAGATCGGCCTCGGAGTTTTTAAGGGTCCGCGTGGCGTCTAAGCGCTTGTCACGCTTGAACTCCAGGGCCCTACTCTGGTCGTTGGCCACCTCTTCCAACTTGTAAGTGGCCTGGACAGCCTGCCAAATTGAAACAAGCTCACGGTAAGATGGAAACCAAGGGACAAAGATCAACGGAGTCGCAAATGTTAGAAGTCTTACCATGCCTAAGTACCTCTTCATGCTGAGGAATACCTCCTGCCTCCTCATATTCCCCAACTCAGTCATATCGGCGGGAAGCAGCAGGCACCTCTCCAGTGCATCGGCCACGTAAGCACCTTCACCCCCTCGGAAGTCCCTGAGGGAGGCGTTTTCCATCAGAGGCTCCCCATGGAGCATTGGGGCAGGAAGCCAGGCTTGAGGCTCGGACTGTGTGGCGACTTCCCTTTCTTGGCCCTAGTGCCCAACTTTCAGTTGTTTTGAAACTCGTCGGACTTCATCTTCCTTTTGAGAGGAGCGAGGTTGCCCCCCACCCACTGGCTCTTTGCCTTTAGAGACCCTCTTTCTTTTTGGATTGGCAGGCTCGGGCTAAAGAGGCAGAGTCGGCTGGGAAGGAGGAGGAAGTTTGGACCGAGGAGATGATGACTTTGACTGGGTGAAAGATGACCTGGTCTGAACAGGCAGAGACTTGGGTGGAGGAGGGGGAAGCTTGGATTGTGGCTTTCGCGGCGCATCCTTCCCGAGTTGGCCCTCAATTAGGTCGTGCAAGTCAGTTGGAGGTTTTCTCTTAAAACCCATTTCAGTCTGAGAAGAAGTCTCTACTGATAAGAGATCCGCTTCAGTCAAACTAGGGTCGCCCAAGTCACCAGAGGGATCCTCAGA
Source organism: Notholithocarpus densiflorus (assembly GCA_030021035.2). Lineage (NCBI taxonomy): Eukaryota > Viridiplantae > Streptophyta > Magnoliopsida > Fagales > Fagaceae > Notholithocarpus > Notholithocarpus densiflorus. The sequence goes on from JARYZH020001223.1 coordinate 15,294, forward strand.
TAGGTTAACTTGGTCGAATACAACAAAAAAAATCCTCGGCCTCCACAACTTGATGGGACGAAGAAGGGCCTGCCAACGGAGCGCCTTCTGGAACAGGGGATCCTTCGAGAATCAAGAACCCCTGCTCTGCAATAGTGATTCTGTGAAGCCGAGGATCTTTGGCTCTGATCACGTACTTCGGAGCCGAGAATGATTTCTGGATGGGATCGTACCCGAGGATCTTGTGAGCGGCTCTGACTTAGTTATCAGCTTCGTTTACAAAAACCTCCGCCCTAAGTATGGTTGCCAAATCTTCCTAGTTGATCAAGTGAAAGTGTCGGTCAAAGGCGTGTGGATCTGTAAAAAAGAAAGTATATTCGTATTAGCAGCCAAACGGTACAAACTATGACAACATAAAAGATCAACCCTCTCCTACTTTGAATACCCTACCTGGTGCCCCCTCTTCTGTCGGACAGGGAAGGCCGTCGTGCCACCTCCTTGACACAATGAGAAAGTCCTTATTCAGCCCCTTGCTGGACTCTATGAGGCACTGAATAAGCCAAACCTTGTCATCCCTCGTTTTCATATAGTAGGATTTACCCTTTAGGTGTTGGAGGTTGTAACACCAGTTTACATCGTGATGGGTCAACCTCAACCCCATTTTCTCATTTAAAACTTCCACACAACCCAGGATCCTAAACATGTTGACAGCGCACTAGGTGGGAGCTAATCAGAAATGCCTAAGGTAATCCCTCATCACCGGCCCCAGAGGATTCTCATACCACCTTTAATAAAGGCGATGATGGGAATCACCACTTCACCATCTTGCTTCCTATAAAACCACTCCCCTTCTTCATAGTATCTCAAGCCTACATTACTAGGAATCCTATAATCGGCTATGAACTTTTCCATTGCCTCTTCAGACTCAAACAACCTTTTAAACCTACCCATCCCTAGAAGCGGCTAAAGGACTCAGGGAAGGACGAAAGAAAGAGAGAAATAAGAGAAAAAGAAACTTAAGAGACAGAAAATATGAGTCAGAGGGAGTAGAAACTTACGAAAATGAGGAAAAGCTCCTCGGACAGGCTTTTTATGCTGAAAAGAAACGCGAGTTGGGCGGGAGACTTGACAGAACTCAGGATACATGCACAAGAGCTCTTGAATGTGGAAGTAAAGAGGTGAATCGGTTCAAATGGGCATTTATACCTTCGATCAAAAATAACTGTGCTTCCCGCCCAATAAAAGTTAAAAATCCCCACCGTTTGATCACCATCACACCGTTGAATGTGGGGAGCACGGAGTCGCCAGAATTTAATGAGGGAGCGTTCCGTATATCGAAGCGCCGGGAGCGTGCCTTGGACAGGTGAAAAGACTCTAGCGCTGACGGAGGACAAGACTTGATGAGCCATAATGAAAGGCCCGAGGACATCAAAACCCTCCTCTCCGTCCGAGGAGCCAGACAGCAGGATTTTGAGGGGCTATTGTGGGGTCAAAGAATTTGGCCACCCCGACCCACTTCATACTAAGCCCAAGGCCCACGCCAAAAGGGATCGGAAGTTGGGAGCAGAAAACACTATAGCTACTGGTATCATCCTGGTACTTTGTAACCAAGCACTGAAGAAGCAATAAGAACAAATAGCTCCTCGAACTAGTGCCCAGGATAGAATTTCATACGTAAAGCCCATTTCCTTATTATTTAGTGCACCCATAACCATGTTTATTCGTTGTTATCCTCACTAAGGCCTAGTTCTTAAACTCATTCTCTACAAATTTATTGTATTGGGCTAGTTGGGCCTGAGTCCACTCTTCCAATAGAAGAAGTGCTCAAGCCCGGTCCCTACAATTCATATTAAAAGTAGCAATTCACATTGATAAGAAACTAAACAAGGGCGTGTAATAACCTCTATACATATGGTGGTGGTGTAGCGTTGGTGCATATGAGAGTTAGAAGGCAAAGTTTTGTCTTTTTTATTTATTTAAAATATGCATCATACTTTGTTGATGCCTATACAATACCTATGGGAAACTGTTTAAATTCTACTACAATTTATTTGTTCATATCCTATCAAAAAAAAAAAAAAAAATTTGGATAAATAATAAAACAAAAGCAGCCACCGCCCACCATTACGGTTTTTTTTTTTTTTTTTTAATTTAAAATATGCATCCTACTTGGTTGATACAAATACAATACCTATGAGAAACTATTTTAAATTATAAAATAATTTTTCTATTAACTTTTAATTAATAGTTTTTTCATACAGGATTCTCTATTTGTTTTTTTAAAATATATGTAATTTTTAATTTAACTATCTCGTGCATCGCACAAGTTAGCGATTAGTTTAAAAATAAATAAGTAAATACAGTACATTGGAAATCTGATTAAAAAGAATACAAGGTATCTCTACATTTTTTTTTTTTTTTTTTTTACAATTTATATCTTTCTTTCAATTTAATATATGCTCCTTTTCAATCCATTAGAAAGCTGCAATCATTGACTTCTAAGTTCTAATATGGTCCACTTTAAACTTTTACTTGGTATATATCCATTTTTCCATTTCCTGTATTAGTTTATGTTATTTTTTTTTTTTTTTTTTTTTTTTTTGATAGAATGTATTAGCTAGTTTATGTTATTCTTTGCCCGTAAGAAATGCACATGTTCTTATCAAAAAAAAAAAAAAAGCATATGTTGATGTTATTTTTCTAATGTTGAATGAAATCGAATATGTTTAAGGGTAACTTGGAATTATCATTATACTAAGACTCTTTGTGGGATAGACCTTCACCAAGAATAATGTTTAGATATAAGCATATCGTACCCATTTTTTTAAAAAGAAATTGTTAGAATGGGGTAGTTATCATTAAAATTGTATCACTCAATCCCATAAAAAAAAAAGTTGTATATATCATTCAAAATTTCAAACCATGGGATGTGTAGCACACATAATACAACCGTTGACATCATTAACGCCTTGGAATAAAAATCATGGGCTCACTCTATCAAGAAAAAGACTTACGCGCCATACCGGATTGAATGCATAATAAGCATAACATAACTTACCCTCCATCCTTTCATAGGAGAAGATGCCGTTTGGTTAAAGACAATTGACGAATAACACCCCTATAAATAGATCACTTGTTAATTTTTTATACAAAATAAAAATTATATTATAGCATAATTAAAGTATATATGTGTGTGAAGCCCTCTCTTAAAGACTTGAACAGTTGAACCCCGGGTGCTTATCCCCCACACTCCACAGATACTTATACTTGTGAAGCGATTATTACGCCAAGGATGCGCGGTGGTAATCACTTCTTAATTATTAACTTCTCATCACTCTAAAAAAGAGATAGGATTAGTATTCCAATATATATAAGTCAGGTGTTTGAAAATTATGGTTATTCATTTAAATAGTCTAAATTACAGGTATTATCAATTAGCTCAATGCAATTTGTCAAAAAACTTGTGACTTAGTGGTAGGAGTATGACCCTTTGCTTATTAATTAGAAAAGCTGGATATATTCTAATCCCTTTACCTCAGTTTGCAAGCCAAAAAAAAAAAAAAAAAAAATAATCCTAGCTCAATCCAATCTCAATTAAGAGGGAGATATGCTTAAGATTGAAATTATCATATGAGGAAGTTATGAATACATTGTAAAATAATTCCGCCATTATTGACTTCTAAGGTCCATTTAGGAATCTTGACTATATATTTTTTCCTCCAGTAAGACCTGCCTATTCTACGCCAGAGCCGTATTCATATCTTCTCTTAATTTGTGCTTGTCGATGAAGCCACAATTTATTAGTTTTGAAGTCCCTAGCCTCTTGCTATATATGTTGACTTTGTTGGTTACAATATAATGATCTCATAGCTGATGTGAGAACGGATGGGTGTTGAAAATCTACATTTTCTTTTCCTCTAAATTTTTGTTTTAGGGACAACATTGCTCTTTACTATAAATATGCAACTTTAACACCTCAAAATTGGTATAGGAGGAAATATGGCTAGCAACAAAGTTGGTGTAATATATCTTCTCCTTTTGAGTAGTAAGCTCCTACTCCTCAAAAATTGCTGTCATCTTCATTTATACTCTCTTTCTGTTTGTTTAGCTTGTGCTTTTTTTTTTTTCCCCATATTATTATATTTCTATATTTGAAAATCTAATGTCCATATACTCTCCTATATATAGGTGCAAATTCTTACATGCAAAAAAAAAAAAAAAAAAAAAAAAAAATTTGTGTAACACTAACTAGGGAACTTTGACCCGGCAAAAGTTCAATGGTGGTAACAAAAATATGCTTTAAAAAAATCAATATGGCCATAACTAAAATGAACAGCACATTTGAATTCATTTTGTCCAAATTATATAGTTAAAAAATTAAATCCACCGTTTCTTAATAGCTTAAACTTTGAGTAATGCTATAGACATAAACTATTTTACAACATTTTTACAAACTACATGATGTGACTTTAGCATTTTCCTAATAATTGTTTTTTTTTTTTTTTTTGAGGGGGAAAACATTGAAACTTCTTTATTAAAATATGCCTAATAAATCGGCTTGAAGTACATCTTGAAACTGAGATGAAACATCCTCCATTCATACTAGAAAATCTGGAATGCCAATGGCATATCTAGTCAGACTATGAGCTAAAGTGTTAAATATGATGTTAGTGGTGGACCTATATTAGAACTAGTAAGAATTTGCCACATCAATATGTAATAAAATAGTTTATATTTATAACATTACTCTTAAACTTTTAGGACAATCGGTAATTTAACACATTTAATGAATAAATAATTTCTCAATCTCATATGTTGCTTTCTTTATCATTGAGTAGGTGCAATCCTACTGGTCTTCAATCCAGAAATTGCGAGCGCAAAAGTATGCCCACAATTTTGCACACAATATGCAGGATACATGACCTGCCCATCTTCAGGAAATAAGCAACTTAATCCGCCCTGCAATTGCTGCTTTGCGCCGAAGGGCTGCACCATTTACCATGCCGATGGAACTGCAATTTGTACTGGAACTTGATGCGGTGGACATGGCGATCTTTTATATATACATGTTTGGAGGGAGTGCGTGTTTGATTTGCAATAAAAAGTTCTCGGTACTATGGCTCAAGAATGTTAAATAAATTAAAAATGTAGAGACTTCTTCATTTTCTCTACGTCATTATGTGCACTTGTCTGTCTTCGCTACTCTTAATTAACTAAACTCTGGTTCAACGTTGTTAATCTCCATCGGAGTTCTACTAATGTGAATTATGACAACTGTTAGAAACTAGAATATGAAATATGAAACTTGTTAGATTTCTTTTTGTCATTTTATTTTGTAGAAGAATACTCATTGGTAATGAGTCTAGCAAATGAATAAAACTAAGAAGTTTGACGAAAATTGCTGCTTTAAATACATTATATACTGAGGAATAAATTCTTAGCCAACTTGGAATATACTTGAGAGCCTAGAAGAAACTTGCAACAAAATATATGGGTTTTGATTTAGAAACCACGATATTTCACTTGTTTCAAAAGGTTAAATGGATAAACATTACGGATTTAAATGGTGCTTATAGAGATATTTTCGAACAATACCAAATAAGGGTTGAAAGAGTTATAGATTACGAAAAAAAAAAAAAAGCTACTTATATAGGTTACGATAGAGTGGGAAAAAAAAAGTTTGGGAAAAATATTTTTGATATTAGCTATTAAACTTTTGTATATGTTGAAAAAAAAATGATAAATTAGTAGTGAATTACGTTAATTTAGTTTTTATTGCTATCCGAACTCATTAGATTTCAGTAAGTATTAGTAGTTATAGGATATAGTGATATACATAAGGTGTAATATTTAATTTTTTTTATTTATAAATTTCTGCAATTTGGTGTAACCACTTGATGCAATCACAGCTTCTAAGGAAGAGCGACCCCATTTGGAGCCTAGGAGGTTCAAATGAACCCCCTGAACTAACCCAAAAAAATTATATATTATATGTTTTACTTTTTGTTTTTGTTTTGACCCTCTAAAATAAAATTTTAAACACGCTGACCTTAGATATTTTTTAAGCCTAGCTAAAATAAATTTGAATATGATTCCCTTAACAATATTTTGGGCTTTTAAATACAAAAAAAAAGCTCAATAACAAACCAATTTGATCTAAAATCTAGAAAAATAATAATAATAAGCCCAACAACAAAAGTAGAAATTTCTTAATCTTAAACTTTAGAAAAAACTCATTTAGATCTTAATAAATTTGAAATAAATCAATTAAATGAGAGATCAATGGATGAATAATTGCTTGGCTGGTACATTGAAAGAGATACAACTCGTAGGATTGATAATGAAGATATTATGCAATGATTTTAAAATATGAAACATCTCAGAAAACAATTGTAAAACTTTATATATTTTAGTTTTAGTTTTAGTTTTTAGTTTTTTTTTTATTATTATTTTTTTTAATTTGTGATGTCGATATATTTAAGTTCTCTTTTGTTTTAAATTTTGTATAACTTATGTTTCTTATTGACCCCTCTAAAAAATTATATTGGAGATGCTACTGCTTTTAAGCCAAACTTTTTTTTATATAATATACTATATGATATGATGCAAATAACACTTGTGAAATTATGGATATTTTATGTACAAAGTCTACACTAACAAGTGTGTAAGAATATTTGTTTAGCAAAAAAAAAAAAAAAGTGTGTAAGAATATTTTCACCATTGTATAGCATTTGGACATTCGCCAAGTACTAGGTCTTATTATTTCAAGTCAACGTTATTATTTCACAAGCACAAAGTAATGGGTCTTTGATTAACTTTCTCTAAAGTCCAAAGAGGCCCAAATTTTATCCAACTACTCGGGTTTGTGTTCCTTGCCAAGAATCCAAATATTTTTGGATTGGGTTCATGGCCCATAAAAATAGTCACTTCACGGGACGAACTCATGGCATCCAACATTTTCTCTACATCGCGTAATGGACTTAAAGGAAACATTATTTTTCGACTTCAAGGATTGGGCCTATGGTTTCTATTTTCTCTACATCATAAATTGGACTCAAGGCCTACTACTTTTCCTCACTGGATGGATGGGCTCAAAGCCCGAGTCGAGTTTTTTTTTTTTTTTAAGAAACAAACACACACACACAAAAGGGAGAGGGAAAAGGGTTCTAATACAAAGGCACACCACAACTCTACTCAAAAGCCATGGTAACTTTTAAGAGAGGGTATGGCAAGTTATATTACACACAACATACTCTTTTAAGCCCGAATCGTGTTACTATAGAAAATAAGCTTAAAATCCAAATCTTATTACTTCTTGAAATCAGTTCAATACCTAAATCTTGCTACATCATGAACTGTACTCATAGATAGGAATGGCAACAGGTCGGGTTCGGGCCGGGTTTTTCCATACTCGGACCCGACCCGCGGGCCAAGACCCGTGGCCCGGACCCGGCCCGTTTACTAAGTGGGTTTTTTTCCCGGGGCCCGGACCTGCCCCCGCTTGGCCCCGTCAAGGGATTGGGCCCAATTCGTGGCCCAACCAAAAAAAAAAAAAGAATTGAAGCCCAAATTTATTTTTGCCTACATTCAAGCCTGCATATTCTAATTCAAGCCTAGATAACGTGGCCCAAATGCCAAGCCCAACTAAAAAAAAAAAAAATTTGAAGCCCAAATTTATTTTTGCCTACATTCAAGCCTGCATATTCTAATTCAAGTCTAAATAACGTGGCCCAAATGCCAAATCAGTCCAAATCATAAGCTACTAATCATAAATTAATAAATCATCTGTTACTTATAAATCTATAAATCAATAAACCATAACTAATATCATAATCATAATTCAATAAATCATAACTAAGATTTTAAATCAATAAATCACCTAGCTAAGATAACCATTTAATCATTAATCAACAAAATCATAACTAAAATCACCAGCTAAACATAAAAATAAAATAAATCCAACAAGTCCAAGAAATAAGTATCAAAAGTCCAACGAGTCCAAGAAATTAAAAAGCTACAAAATAAATCCCACAAGTTTAGAATAATTACAAACCAACAAATTAATCCAACAAGGCTAAGAAATTAAAAAAGCTACTAAATTAATACAAAATGTTTAATCTTCCACAATTGTGACACAACTCCCATCATCTTCATTTGGTTCCCCATCATCAAGAATTGATTGAAATGTACAATCTCCAAATATAGTTGAAGAACCTACAACAATAATGAATTAAAAATAGAATAAACTTCATCAAACTATAAGTAGCAAATATAAAAACACAATTTTGATTTTATAAATAAAAATTAGATAATTGCTAACCGTTGATTTCACTCCATAACTAATTCTGAGCACACATCATTGCCTCTATAGTCTTGGGATGTAGCCTACTACGGCATGGACTTAAAAGTCTCACACTAGTGCTAAAGGCAGATTCTGAAGTAACAGTTGTAACGGGAATGGCTAAAATATCTCTTGCAATCCTTTGTAAAGTAGGATACTTGAGACCATTACTTTTCCACCATGCCAAAATATCAAAGTCTTCACTCCTCTTCAAGACTCCCTCATCAATGAAATGATCAAATTCCATTCTAGCACTCCCATGTTTCTTTGAACTACTTGAACTATTGTTCATAAACAAATCAAAACATGACATTGCCCCACTCAACCTAAATTTCATTTGTGCCACTTGATTTGAAGTACTTGCAGGCATATGAGAACTTCCTTCATTATCTACAAGAGACTCATCTAAATCTCCATACTCATCAAACAAATCATAACAAAGATTCTTAATTTTTTCAATCTCCAAATCAGAATTATCACCATAAATGTTAGGATAATAAAATTTCAATAACTTCATCTTATATCTTGGATCTAAGATAGCAGCAACAGCCATAACAACACTAACATTAGCCCAATAAGAATTAAATTTAGCAAGCATGCTTTCTGCCATCGTACTTATCATCTCACTTGAAGACAAACTCCATTCATTCAATGCAATTTTCAACTCACATACCAAAGCAAAATACATATTAATTGTGGGGTACTTACGACCAGAGAAAAACTCAGTCACACTATGAAACAACTCCAACCTCCCACAAATATCTTTGGCTACCTCCCAATCATAATCATGTGGCAGACAAGTATAAGATGTTTCACGTTTAGCCAAACGCGAGAAAACAGCTTTATAAATCAATGCAGTAGAAAACATTAAGTAAGTTGAATTCCAACGAGTTTTACAATCTAAGACTAACTCTTAGGTGCATTGAACACGCAATTGACGTGCATTTTCTTCAAATTTCTGCCTTCTTTTTGGTGATCCAGTCCAATAAATCACACTATCACGAATCCTTTCAATACCATCACCAATAAGAGACAACCTATCTTGAACAATCAAATTCAAAATATGTGCAGCACACCTCATATGCAACATAGACCCACCCAACATAAGAGAACTAGTATCAAGCTTATTCAAGAAAAGTCTTATCATGCCATCATTAGTACTACAATTATCAACAGTTATTGTGGACAACTTCCTATCAATGTTCCACTCTAAAAAACAATCAACAAGGACTTCAGCAATGACATCTTTCGTATGTGGAGAAGGAACATAAACAAACCTAGAAAAATAATATGAATAATTATAACATAACTTAATAAACATTCAATTTAACATAACTCAATAAACATTCTAAATGTAAAGTCTTTAACATGCAATTTATAGATAAAAAAGTTACCTTAAAACCCGGCTTTGCAACGTCCAAGTATGATCAATAAAATGAGCGGTAATGACCATAAACCCTCTCTTTTTGTTACTTGAAGTCCACATATCAGTTGTAATTGCCATACTACTTCCTTTCTTGTCCGTCATCTTCAAAGTTTTCTCCTTCTCATTATCATAGATTTTAAGAATGTTATTCTTCAAAGTATTTCTTGTGACAAGTTTAAACATAGGTTGAAGATTAGCCACAAATTCTCTAAACCCAATGTGGTCAACTATTGAAAGGGGATATTCATGTAGGATGACCATACGAGCAAGTTTTTTCCTTACTCTAACTTGATCAAATTGGTAAGTATTCAAACTCATAGTTCCATCCACCTTATTTTGTTATTTAATTAAGACTTGTTGTCGCAATCCCTTATATCTTTAAACTTCATCCGTCATACTTAAAACCCTTTTTCTTGTTACTTAGCTTACCCATAACCATGGTCATTCGTTGCTATCCTCACTAAGGCCTAGTTCTTAAACCCATTCTCTACAAATTTATTGTATTGGGCTAGTTGGGCCTGAGTCCACTCATCCCATGGTAGAAGTGCTCAAACCCAGTCCCTACAATGTACTATATATATATATATATATATATTTTTAATAGGAATGTACTTGTAGGGTCTCGTTTTGTAGCCCAAGCCCAAAAGATATGGGATATTGGCCCAATGAGCCCAAAACAATAAATTTGTAAAGAGTGGGCTAAAGAACTGGGGTTTAGTGAGTTAAACAATGAACTAATAGATTTTGATGAAGAAAAGAGACAGATGGTAGATATTTACTAAAGAAGAAATGTCATCGACCAAATCCGAGGAGACTTGGTCACTTAAATATCACTCTTAAGGCTTTTACAAGTCTGGATCTAAATCGCTACAATGTATCTTACTTGATTTTCCGAGCCCCTTCTTCCAAGAGTCTCTTACATTATATACCCTCTTCCCGACAATCTTGGCCCTCCATTTGTTAATCATCCAAGCCGCTATTTGAGTGGCTGTCCCATCAGACACTCCTTCTGGCTCTCTATGAGTCGCGGTTGCCAAGGAAACACTATTCAAGGGTCTTCTCCATATAAATGCGGTTAGAAAAGTAGCTACAACGCATTTAATGTGGTGGTAATAGCTTTCCCTTAGATATTTCTGGACTCTCCCTCATCCTTGCGTGCTTAGGATACGTGTCTTTATTACCGGGGTTCTCTAGAGGGCTTCCTGGATTGCTGGGATATGTGTTTGAGTTGCATTTACGGTGTCCGAGGACTTATTTGTCCTCGGACTGATCTCCCGTCGTCACCCTACTCATCAAATCTCGAGCCTGAATCATTTAAAATCATTTGTTCGTCCTCGGACTGTCCTCAATTTGACCATGTCCTCGGACATGCCCAAGGCCCAAAGTAGGATTTGGGCCTTTAACCCCACAATAACCCCTCAAAACTCCAATTTTTTCCTTCTAATCCGAGGAGAAAAATGTGGGGTTTTGACTTTTGAAGGATGAGATCATTTATTTCTCTGCTTCGCACGTGTAAAATCTCCGTTTCGCGCGCCCCATGATTGCTCCTAACGCTTCGTGGCCCACGAGGTGTTATTAATTGCTCTGGGCGGCGTTATGTCCTCAGCATCTAACGGTGAAGCGTAGATCTAATGGTTGAGCCTCTCCTTGGGCTTTGAGCGGGAGTATTCCCACCCATTTTCTCCCTCTATATAAAGCCCTGAGGGAAGCCATTCCTTTCTTTCCTTTACGAAACTTCAAGGGCTCCAGAGAATCTCAAGCATTACAACCCCCTTAATCACTAAATTTCCTTAACTCCGTTCCTTAAAAAATCTCCCAAAGGTTTTCTAAAGGTTCGAAACTTAGCGTATCTGCTTTTCGTAAGTATTTATATCTTTAATTTTCTTTTTCTCTTCGGCCAACCTTCTCGGCCTCCTTTCTTTTGCAAATCTTCTCCTGCGTCATTCATGTTTGTTGGGATGGGTAGATTGAAGCACCTAGTAGACTCTCCGGCTGGCATGGAGGGTTTTAGAGCCAAATATCATATCCCACAAGGGGTAGACCTTCAGTACTGTGCCCCGGACCAAGTGCTTTCAGTTAGAAGGGAGGGTAGAGTTGTCATTCCAATGATCGTCTTTATAGAGGGAGAAATGACACTTCCCATGGGTAAGATCACCATAGACTACCTGCGTAACCACAAGTTGTGCCCCCATCAATGCGCTCCCAACCTGTTTAGGGTTCTAAGGAGCGTAGACACTTTGAACGATCAGATGAACCTAGGGCTCACCTGGCATGACGTCGTTCACCTGTACGAGTGTCATTCCCTTGCTAGCGCGGGATATTACCTTAAGTCCCGGTCCGATATTGTTAGGTTGATATCCTGCCTCCTAAGTCCAACAAAGGCTTAAAGGATGACTATCTGATCGTCTCTGGGGCGTGGAACGACGGTCTTCATTGCCCAGTTAGGGTAGGAACACCAGGTGGGGTATCTTAGGGATAGGTCCCTTAGTTTTCATATTTTCTTCTATTCATTTTGAACCTTTTGTCTCCTCGGACAACATTTGCCATTGATCTGACCATATCTTCCTTCTCGGATGTTTTGCAGATAAGAATCACGTAGCTCCGAAGCTTAGCCTAGTCAACGTCTTAGGACTCAACTTCTTGCTGAGATCGGATATATTCGTGAGCAAAGACAGACAACTACAGGCTGCCCACCTGATCTTAGATTACGAGTCCATATCACGTATATTCCAAGACGAGGGTCAGGCGATTAGAGCAGGTAGCGGTAAGCTTGCTCGAATAGACGTCTCCAAGCTTGGATTCTTGGCTCGGAGAGAACTTCCCCCTGTTCAGCTGCCTGTTCAATGTGTTCCTCAGTAAGTGGTTGCTTTGAGAGAGGAGTCAGCCTCATCCCGCCGTTCCTTAGACGCTGAGATCAATCAGTTTCGCCTCGAGGAAGAGGAAGGGGCTGCAGAAAGACCAGTAGAGGTCTCGGATTCCGAGTCTGGGTCCGAGAGACTTTCCGTAGTCCGTCACCCTCGATTAATAGTCGCTCAGCCAGAGACTAGCTCCGAGGAAGGGGACGTTATGGACTTAAAACAGAGGACCAGTTTAAAAGGCCTGATGGCCAGTCGTAACAAAGGGCAAGGCTCGAAGGAGGCCCCTAAAACTCAGGCTGCCACTAACCTTCCTCCTACTCTCCCTGTGATCCCTGCCGATCTCGGATTGAAAGCCAATCCAGACTTAAGGAAGAAGAGGCCCATAAAGGACCTGGATGAGGGTGAAGTGGCACCCAAAAAGGGCGCCAAGTAGAAGAAGAAGTCCAAGGATCCCAAAGATAAAAGGGCCAAGTCAGTCGGCAGCCGAGATGAAGCTGAAATACGCCGAGTGCAGCGTACATGGGCTCTACGGTTGGAGATGGAGGGCGCTCCGATTCCTTGGGATGCCTCGATCTGAGAGTCTCAGAGGGGGCATGCCACCTTCCTCGCTGAGGCTTTGGAGCAACCTCTCCTCCTCCCTCGAGACATGGATGGCCTTAGGCCCACCCGTCAGCCAGACCTCTTCATGTCGTTGAAAAGGGACCTTGCAATGGTGAGCCGACTAACATTTTCGTAGCCAGATGCTGAGTCATACGTTCGTTAACATGTGTTTACTTCTAAAAATCCTTTGCTGTTTTCGTTCAGGTTACCTAACAAATTTATGTGGCCGAGGAGTGGGTTAGGAATGCCCGCGATGAGGTTACAGCTGAGACCCACGCCCGTCATGAAGCCGAGAAGGCTCTTGGGGCGTTGAAGCAAGAGCAGGCGGGCTATCTGAGAAACTTAAGGAGGTTGTTCAAGCTCGCCATAGTGCTGAGGCGGGTCTGAAGACCACAGAAAGGAAAGCCTAGGATATGCGCCAAAAGCTGCATATAACCGAAATAAATCTGGCCACCGAGAAGTAATCCGTTTTGGATCTGAAGGCAGAGCTGCGAAAAGCCAAGGATGCAGCTCGGGTGGCCAGGGAAGCAGCAAAGGCCGCGGTGAAAGCATCCTATAAGGGCGGGGTGCTCGATACGGAGGCTAGGCTTTCCGAGGAAGTAGCCGTGGTGTGCAGGGATTACTGCACTGAGTCCTGGGGAGTGGCGATGGACCGGGTAGGAGTTCCTGCAGACTCCGAGCTGAGGAATATCAAGAATATCTTCTTCCCGGAGGATATTCGAGAGGTTCCGGAGGCAGTCCCCCTTCTTGAGCAGCCCCCCTCCACTCAGGTTCTTCCTCTTGGTGAGACTGAGGGAAGTAATCCTCCGGCGATGGCCAAGCTTTCCGAGGATGCCCTTACGATCAAAGACGTGGTCGCCCAGGCCAAGGATGCAAAGCTTACGTCTCAGGCAGAGGTCTCCCACTCCGAGAAGGTTGATACTAAGGAGGACCCTCCACAAGCGAAGGCATAAGCGTTGGGCTCGCGCTAAGGATGCAGAGCCTTTGTCTTTCTCTCTTTTTTTTGCGTGTATATTTATTTTGTAAGGGCATTTTGCCGTTATTTGTAATGTGCCTTTTATTGACTAATGAAAAGAGAGAAAACTTTCCTTTCTATTTTATGCTTCTATTTCATACGTCTTTAATATGATGACTTTTGCCAACTGACCCGAATCATTAGAATTATTTGCTAGCACACTTTATGATAACAGCCTGTCATCAGCTTGTGGTGAAGGTTGAACTTAGTGACGGTAAGTAGAAATAGGGGACTAAGTGGAGGGTAGACATCTTACACTCTGCCAAATATTCGGACAAATGAATGAGGGCTTTCGGCTTATTTCCCTAATTAGTAAAAGATAGATAAAAGTCCGCATTAATACTTAGCCCTGTACCACATCAACTTCACCTAGGTATGTGGTCCAAGAGACCTGACGTAACTTGGGATCTGTTTAACCACTTGTAAAGATGCCATTGTGCGTTAATTTCACCCAAGTATGTGGTCTGAGAGACCTGACATGACTTGGGATCTGTTTAATCACTTGTAAAGATGTCATTGTGCGTTAATTTCACCCAAGTATGTGGTCCGAGAGACCTGACATGACTTGGGATCTGTTTAATCACTTAGAAGAATGCCCTGGTGCGTCTAAGGGATTTATTGATAAAGAAGATTTTCATTAATAATAGTACCTTCTCAGGTTGTTTACATTCTAAGGGCGCGGTATCACCCGCTCATCTAAATCTTCTAGAAAATATGCCCTTATACCAGCCACTGAGGTGATGCGATACGGTCCTTTCCAATTGGGTCCTAGTTTTCCCCATGCTGGGTTTTTCGCCGCTCCCAGAACTTTCCTTAACACCAAGTCTCCAGGCATTAGGGGCCTTAGCTTTACTTTGGCATCGTAACCTTGCTTGAGTTTGTGTTGGTAGTACGCCAATTGAACCATTGCGCTTTCTCTTCTTTCCTCGATCAGATCTAAACTCTTTTCTAGCAGCTCGTTGTTGCTGCTCGGACTGAATGAGCTGGTTTTTAGCGTTGGAAAGCCTGTTTCTAGAGGAATGACAGCCTTGGCTCCATAAATCATTAAAAAGGGGGTCTCTCCCATTGATCTGTGAGGTATGGTTTGATACGCCCACAGCACATGCGGCAGTTCTTCCACCCACCTTCCCTTCGCATCATCCAACATTTTCTTAAGTCCGTTCACTATAGCCTTGTTAATGGCCTCGGCTTGTCCATTCCCTTGGGGATAAGCTGGGGTAGAATACCTATTCGTGATTCCTAATTCACAGCAGTATCTCCTGAAGGCCTTACTGTCAAACTGAAGACCATTGTCCGAGATGAGAGTGTAAG
This sequence comes from Notholithocarpus densiflorus, assembly GCA_030021035.2. Classification (NCBI taxonomy): domain Eukaryota; kingdom Viridiplantae; phylum Streptophyta; class Magnoliopsida; order Fagales; family Fagaceae; genus Notholithocarpus; species Notholithocarpus densiflorus. The sequence continues at coordinate 30,824 of JARYZH020001223.1, forward strand.
GGATCCCGAACCGGGTAACAATGTTCTTCCAAACAAACTTCTTAGCGTCTACATCTCAGATGTTCGCCAAAGGTTCAGCCTCAACCCATTTAGTAAAATAGTCGGTGCCGACCAGTAGATACCTCTTGTTCCCCGCTGCTTTGGGAAAAGGTCCAACGATATCCAAACCCCACTGAGCAAATGGCCAAGGGCTGGTCAATGGATTGAGGATTCCTCCCGGTTGATGTATGTTTGGTGCAAACCTTTGGCATTGGTCACACTTCTTCACATATTCGTGTGCTTCTTTCTGCATGTTTGGCCACCAGTAGCCTTGTGTGATGGCCCTGTAAGATAAAGACCTGCCTCCAGTGTGGCTTCCACAAATCCCTTCGTGTAACTCCTCTAGGATTAGTTCTGTGGCCTCAGGGTGAACGCAGAGCAAGTATGGCCCAGAGAAAGAGCGTTTATATAGTTTTTGATCCTCGGATAGCCAGAACCGAAAGGATTTTCTTCGTATTTTATCAGCCTTAGACTTTTCTCCGGGCAAGATGTCATCTTTTAAAAATAGCACCAGGGGGTCCATCCAGCTAGGCCCCACTCTGACCTGATGGACCTCGGTTACTTCTCTCCTTATCACTGTTGGTTTGCACAAGTCTTCCACCAGAATGATCCGAGGTAAATTTTGGGCCGAGGAGGAGGCGATTGTGGCCAAAGAGTCGGTGTGTGAGTTCCCATTCCTAGGGATATGCAGTAGGCTAAAGGAATTGAAATGTGACTGTAGGTACCTAACTTGGTTTAAGTATCCTTGCATTCTTTCGTCCCTTGCTTCCAATTCTCCGTTCACCTGACCAACAACCAATCTTGAGTCCGAGAACACGTTCACAGCTTTTCCGCCCAGTCTTTGAACCATAGCCATCCTCTCCAGCAGGACTTCGTACTCAGCTTCATTATTCGTGGCCGAGAAGCCCAATCTGAGTGATTTTTCGATGGTAATCTTCTCAGGGGAAATTAAAACCAGCCCCACTCCAGAGCCCTTTTGGTTTGCTGCGCTGTCAACATATACTTCCCAACGTGTAGGTCCCTGTAGAGAGATTGTGCCGACTGATTTTTCATCCATGTCTTGTGTCTCAGCTACTTCTCCTAACGATGGTTCAGCAAATTCAGCCACCAAATCTGCGAGGACTTTCCCCTTGATGGAGGTACGAGGCATGTATTTGATGTCAAAAGCCCTCAGAATCGTACCCCACTTAGCAATTCTCCCCGTATAATCAGCACTCTGAAGTACGGATCTGAGCGACAGCTGGGTCAAGATGATAACTGTGTGTGCCTGGAAGTAGTGGGGAAGCTTTCACGTAGCCTGAACCACCGCTAGGATGGCCTTTTCTAGTGGTAAATAATGGATCTCGGCTTCATGCAACGATTTGCTCACATAATAAACAGGTCGTTGTATGCCGTTGTCCACTCGGATCAATACTAGGCTTACCGCGTAAGGGGCCACAGCGATGTAGGCGAACAAGACTTCATCGACCTCAGGGCTGGACATGATCGGTGGCCGAGATAGATATTCTTTGAGTTGTTGAAAAGCCAAAGCACACTCCTCGGTCCATTCAAATCCCTTCCATTTATTCATCAAGAGGAAGAAGGGTTTGCACCTATCCGCTGACCGAGAAATAAAACGGCTCAAGGCCGCGATCATGCCAGTAAGCCTCTGGACCTTTTTAGGATTTTGAGGTGGTTGTAGGCTGCTGATGGCTCTGATTTGATCAGGGCTGACCTCAATTCCCCTGTGGGTTACCATATAGCCCAAGAATTTGCCTGATCCTACCCCAAATGAACATTTTGCAGCGTTGAGACGTAACTTGTGTTTCCTCAAAGTTTCAAAGATGTCTCCGAGGTCCCTCATGTGCTCAGATACTACTTTGCTCTTTACCACCATATCATCTATATAGACCTCAATGCTTCTACCCAATTGTGGTTCGAACATTCTGGTCATCATCCTTTGGTAGGTGGATCCTGCATTCTTCAGACCAAAGGGCATCACCTTGTAGTGGTAGTTTTCGATGGGAGTGACAAAGGTTGTCTTCTCCTGATCGTCCAAGGCCAGTGGTATTTGATGGTATCCTTGAAAGGCGTCCAAGAAACTCATCCGAGGATGTCCCACCGTTGCGTCCACCAATTGATCTATTCAAGGCATAGGGAAGGGGTCTTTTGGGCAAGTTTTATTCAGATCCGTGAAGTCCACACAAACTCGCCACTTCCCACTCTTCTTCTTTACTACCACTGTATTAGCCAGCCATTATGGGTAAAAAATTTCCTTGATAGCCTCTGCTTGCTTTAGCCTCATCACCTCATCTCTGACAGCGCCTGCATGTTCCTTGGACGGGCGTCGAAGAGGTTGCTTTCTGGGGATAACTGACGGATTTACATTTAAGTGATGACAGATAAAGTTCGGATCCACCCCCAGGGCCTCGTAAGCGTTCCACGCGAACACATCAACATTTTTTCTAAGGAATTCCACCAGCTCGTCCTTTTCTGGGAAGACAGCTGAGACCAAATCTGAAAGAACTTCTCCGGATCCTCATCAACGATGACTCTTTCCAAATCCTCGCATTTCGCCCCCTCGGCCGATGCGTCGGCAGGCGACGCCAGAGTTCTTAATTGCTATAAGCCCCTTTCAGTGGAGGCCGAAGGTTCAGCTTCAGGCCGATGCAAAATAGCGGCTACTAGGCACTACCTAGCCGCGGTCTGACTTCCCACGATCTCTCTTACTTGGCCGTCCGACAGATATTTCACCTTCTGATGCAAGGTGGAGGAGACGGCCCCTAGGGCATGGAGCCAGGGCCTGCCCACAATGGCCGTGTAGGGGGAGTAAGAGTCCACCACGATGAAGTTCACTTCCACTATTTCTGGACCAGCCTGTACAGGCAATCTAATCTGGCCCTTTGGAATGAAAATCTGCCCATTGAAGGTTAACAGGGGTGAATCATAGGCCGTCAGGTCCTCGGGCGTTAAGTTCAGCCCCTTGTATAGGTCTGGGTACATGATCTCAACGCCACTGCCACCATCTACTATGACTCTCTTCACGTTATACTCCACAATTCTGAGCGTGATCACCAAAGCATCATCATGGGGTTGTATGGTTCCAACCTTATCTTCTTCCAAAAAAGTTAGGGCCGGTTGGATGTTCAGTCTGGCCCTTTTTGACGTTGGACTAGAGTCCTCAGTGGCCGACCGAGCCACAGACATTATTCTGGAGGGACAAGAACCAGTCCTCCCTGGGGCGGCAAAAATGACGTTTATCGTGCCTAAGGGAGGCCTCAAAGGAGCATCTCTCCGGGATTCTGGATTCATTTGACTCTCTTGGCCGCTGGAGTTGTGTAAGAACAGCTTCAACTTTCCTTCTCGGACCAACTGGTCCAAATGGTTCCTTAAATTTCTGCAGCTCTCGGTGGTGTGTCCTTGGTCCTGGTGATAGTGGCAGTAAAGACTCTGGTTACACTTCATGGGATCTCCTGCCATCCTAATGGGCCATCTGAAGAATGGTTCGTTCTTAATTTTTTCTAGCACCTGGTGCACTGGTTCTCGGAACACAGCACTAACCACCTGGGCACCTGTAGGTCCAGGTTGTCCAGCGAAATCTCTTCGAGGCCGGCCAGTATTGAATCGTTCCGGCCTGAAATCCCTCCCCTCCTGAGGGATAACCTTCACTTTACCTTTGCCCAGGTGTTGGTCCTCTTCAACCCTTTTGCACTTGTCGATCCGATCCATTAGTTGGTGCAGGTTGGTGACAGGTTTTCCTGTTAGGGACTTTCTTAAGCCGTGCTCTATTGGGAGGCCTCTCTTGAAGGTGCTGACGGCGACGTCATCGAAGTCGCCTTCTATCTCGTTATACATCTCCCAGTATCTGTCCGAGTATGCTTTCAAGGTCTCCCCTTCTCGCATTGACAAGGATAGTAAGGAATCCAAGGGCCGAGGAACCCTACTGCACGTAATGAAGCGAGAGCCAAAGGCTTGGGTGAGCTGCTTAAAGGATCCTATGGAGTTTGGCCTCAGGCCATCAAACCATCTCATCGCCACCGGCCCCAAGCTGGACGGAAATACTTTGCACATCAAAGTCTCGTCTTTGGAATGGACGGCCATCCTCTGATTAAACTGGCTTACATGTTCTATGGGATCCGTTCGACCATTATACATGGTGAACATAGGTTGATGGAATCGCCGAGGGAGCTTAGCCCCTTCTATTTTGCACGTGAAGGGTGACTTGGAGATCCGATCCAAGGCTTTGCTCATGGCGTCGTTTCCTAGACCCTTATGAGATGGGCTTTTGTGTTGGCGTTTATGACGGCGCTCTTCTTCGTAAGAAAAAGTTTCGCTAGGTGGGGTCCTCGACCTTCGTCTATAATTGTCGTCCCCTTCAGCATTGGAGGACGTATCAGAACTGGAAAGGGACTGCTTCCGTTGCGCATGACGTAACTTTATTTTCAAATCATCAATCTCCCTGTGTAAGGCTTTATTATCATCTTGCCTTTGGGATACATGACTTCCCATCCTAGAGTGGCTTCTGCTTATACGAGTAGTATGCACACTACCCTCTCGATACTTCTCCCGGTCCCTTTCCCATTCGAGGTTGAGAAAATTGTCCACCCGTTGAGAGCCTGCATGGTCTGCTTGGTGTGGACCTGATTCCACCATGCTTAATCGTTGTACTCACTGATGCACAAGTTCTTCCCACAGACGGCGCCAATTGTAGGGTCTCGTTTTGTAGCCCAAGCCCAAAAGATATGGGATATTGGCCCAATGAGTCCAAAACAATAAATTTGTAGAGAGTGGGCTAAAGAACTAGGTTTTAGTGAGTTAAACAATGAACTAATAGATTTTGATGAAGAAAAGAG
>JARYZH020001224.1:4222-35667 GCA_030021035.2 Notholithocarpus densiflorus
ACAAAAGTATTGAAAATTTTACACTTGATTTTCTCAAGCCAAGAGATGGGTATGTGGTAGATGTGTTTGTTTCCCAAACATGAGCAGATTATAAATTTATTTTGGTTAGTCCAGAGAATAGGGTGCTAATATATTAGTATGTCTGAAACTCTTAAGAAATAAAAATAGGAAGTTTCTTATTATATGTGTGGAATTTCCTCTTTCATTCATGGTCAATGTTGAACTTGAGTTTCATCTTTCAATTACTTTGACTTTAATTTATGAAAACTTAACATTGTTTCATGCAAGAAAAAAAAAAGATATAAATATATATATATATATTTATATAGAATTAAGAAGAAATCACTACTAAGTTATGTTTAGTTTACTTCTTGTTGGTGTTATGAAAATAATGTAATCAATATAGCATTCTCCCATCCGGATACCCTTTTGATGCCACTAGTTAACCTAATTAGGAATTTTGCTAACTTCAAAGATTTGATGAAGCTAAAATCCTAAACTTTGTTTGGAAGCCTTTATGTCATATTCTTGTTCATTCAATTATTCAAACTTTTGTTTGGGAAGGGGCTCTACATTCTCATCAGGTAATTTTCATCTGACATCAATCTAAACTTCATGTGAGGACACCATCAAAACGTAACTTCAAGGCTGGAACGTTTATGGTGTACTCTTGTTAAGTAAATGTCAAAACTCACTTGAACTTTAGTCGAATTAAGGAATTTTAGTTTCTTAACAGGTCTAGGTAAAGTCATAGGCTATTTATCTTAGTAACTGAAGATGGTTCTTTCAGACTGGGTATTTTAGAGACATTACCTATTTTGTTGCTTTACTTGAGTAAAATTGTGTTTGTCTTTGCATAAATTTTGCAAAATTTGGAAACATTATATAATAAGAGGTTCACTAATATTATTGATTATCTGATAAACAATCTTTTTTTTTAGGGGTTGCATTTAGGGCAGCGTCAGATTTCCATTTACAGTTGCAATTCCTGACTCTAAGCATAAATATTGTAGTTTATGTATGACTAAATGGACCTTAAGCATGCTATTAGTGGTTAGGAATCTCAATCTTCCTAGTGAGATCTGGCCTTGATGAGCAAAGATACACTTCTTTTTTTCCTGACTTGTCATGCATTTGCATATTCAGTTTCTTGTTGAATATGCATAACAGTATATGAAGTAGAAGTAGAGAGAGTATTGCATTCAACAAGTAGCTCTTGTACAGGATTTCCAACTTCTGTACTTTCATTTTGCCAAACTTCCACCAAATGAACTTTAATAAAAAGGAAATGTTTGATAACATATATCTTAAACTAAAAAGAAAAGAAGACAATAAATGAAATTCATGATAATAAGGTGACAGACTTTTCTGGCTTTTTTAGTTTCAATTACTATACACTTGCGCCAAAGGAGATTATGCTCTTGCTTGTCTTTATTATGGTGTCTTGTGCATAGTGATTAATATATGCAAGCAATTGTGAACTAATGTCCTGCAGGTAAATTTGTATGCTAAGAAACCCATATAGATATATGATCCATGCTAGTTGGCTGACTTTGCAAAAATTGATGGTTCAACAATGTAGTGTTAGTTTTTGGCAATGTGGTGTCAAATTGCATGATCACATGGATTTTTGGCCTACTTGATGTTCTTTATGATAGCAGTCAACTCATATTTTAATCAATTGTTGTCAATATGTCATACATCCTAGTAAGTGATTGATAAGCTTTTAACAAATCATGGTGCCTGAGCTCCCTAAGCACCCATAACATCTTTGCTCATGCTTTCACTCTATTACTTACTCTCTAGTACAAGTAATAGTGATTGGAGTTGACAAGGATATTCATCTGCTACACTTGGCTGAATTACTGATACATATACCTGCTTAATTACTAATATGTATACCTGCAGCCACAGTAGGGAAGACATATGAATGGATTACATTATGTGCCTTGGACACAAAGTAGTCTATGTTGTAATTAGTCTGTGATACATTGTCTTATAAAGAAAGTCCCTTCTTTGAATATACTAATTTAATGGTAATTAGTATTAGGGATTCTTCATTGCACATAAACCGTTGGATTCATGACTTCTTGTTTATATGTTTCTAATTTGATGGATATATTGTCTCATTTAGTCATTTTATAACATGTGTATCTTTTTGTTATTATTGATAGATAAGTTTTCAAAATGCTGCTAAAATTTCTAGCTATCACAAACTACTGATGCATAACATGCTAACAAATATTTACCCTTAATTTCCAACATTTTCAATTGTGAAAATATTTCAAATGAACATAATGTTAGGTTCAGGGAAAATATGAAAAATGCCCTCCGTATACTTTTGGTTGATTCAAATATCAATTTTTGGGAACTATTGAATAGGTAATTGTCATAATTATAATTGATCCTACATTGCATGCAGTTTTTCAACTCAATACTCAAAATCTGATTCCCTCGTTCTTGTCCTTTTTTCTTCTTTTAGTTTATATATTTGTTTTACCTGCTGATTTGCAAGCACCTGTGTGCAGCTTCACCATATTTCAGTTTGCTCAAGCAATAACACCTAACATCATAATGTTCTTACCTCGGAATGTGGACTTGCAACAAGTGGAAGAACTTTCTTGGTTGTCTTCTCCTCCTCTAGAAGTTGAGGTACGAAATCCTTTACATACTAGACTTGTGTGAGATGGTAAATATCTATAGTAAGTATCCCACTGTCTTCTTGCAACTCTTATTGTCATTTCCTTTATTCACACCTAGGGTTCCTTGGCATCACACCTCAGAGAAGGTTGCATCACACAACCATAAAAGAAAACATAACTCTTAAATTCTGAAAACATTCATTAATCTTTGCCTCAATAGAAAACACCAAAACTCTTTAAATAGAAGACTAAACCTAATCCTAGTACAACTAGGAAACCCAATCCTAATACAACTAGGAAACCGAATAAGACTAGAACTTGGACTCCTTGGGCTCTAATACTTAACCCAAATTAAATAACTAAACTTAAATAAAACTAAATAAAACCCAATGGACTAATAACACAGCCCATTCCAGAAAACATAAAATTACTAAAATACCCCTAACACAAAAAAATAATTAAAAGTCTTAGGACACCTTTTATATGTCTTCAATGATTGCTGACATAGTCCTCCATCATCTCTACACTATTAACACTTTGGAATCTTGTCTTATCTTCCAATTGCATTAGATCTCTCTCTCTCTCTCACATGCACACTTTTTTTTTTTTTGGATAAGTAATAAGAATAGTATTAATCAAGAAGAAATAACGAATAAAGCAAATACAAGGTGTTCTTGATGGTGAACACAAGAAAAAGCAATAAACAACAACAAAGATAGAAAAAGAAACTTAAGGGAAAATTCTAAGGGAAGAAAGAAACTCAATGATGGAAGAACAATTCGAAGAACCCCAGCACCTAGACCAATCAAAAAGAGTTCTCTGAAATAGAGCTTGTAACTGAACAAGCGATTTTTCTTTAGCCTCAAAAGAGCGCCGATTTCTTTCCATCCAAACAACCCACATCAAACAGCCAGAAACCATATTCCATATGTCTGAATTAAATTTCCCCAGCCAATAACTCCAACAAAACACCAAACTCTTCATAGAACCTGGCATGACCTATTGGATCCCGAATACCTGTAACATTTGCACCCACAACGAGTGAGCTACAAGACAATATAGGAGAAGATGATCCATAGATTCCTTATTACAGCAGCACATACAACACCAATTTGCCAAAGAGAGACCCCAGAGCATCAGATTATCCAATGTAAGTATCCGACCATGAGCTGCTGTCCACATGAAGAAAGCCACCCTTTTAGGAACCTCAACTTTCCAAATACCCTTCCAAGAGAAACTAGGGATGGAAGCACCCCGAATCTTATTGTAATAGGAACGAATATCAAACTTACCATTTCCATTAAGACACCAATGGGAACTATCACACCCAACACTCCTAGGAATCCGAGATTGAATGAAATCAAGGAAAGAGAAGGAAGCTTCTAATTCCCTATCGTAAGAGTCCCTATAAAATCTCAAATTCCAAATTCTATCATTTCCACCCTCCTAATGACACAGTACATCAAAAATGCAAGCTTTCTTGTCGTTTGAACACGCATTTAACTGAGGATAGAGCATTTTAAGTGAGATATCCCCAACCCACGTATCATGCCAAAAAAGAATACGAGAGCCATCACCCATCACTAGGGCCAAATGTTTGGAGAATCTCTCCCAACCGTCATTAATACCATGCTAAAGACTTCACCCGTGGGCCCTTCTATAGACTTTAGTATTCCACCCCCCTTGACCCTCTCCATATTTAGTGGCAACAACCCTCTACCAAAGATGGGTTCCTTCTTGTCCAAACCTCCATGACCATTTTCCTTATAGGGCTTGATTGAAATGCACTAACTTCCTAATCCCTAAACCACTCATCTCTAAAGGTGAACGCACCTTCTCCCAAGCCACCAAAGAATATTTGAAACACTCCATTTACATAGGACTTTTCTAAGGTTTTTCTAGCAGGGATACAGACTCACCAAGTGTGTTGGGTCAATTTTTTGAAAATCATACCTTGGTTTTTCTAAAAGTAGGAAACGGACTCCCCAACCCATTTAGTATTATTCATTTATTGATCTTTTCTCAAATTTAGTCTTAGTGTGTGTTTGGCATCAACGTGTTTAGCTTTTTGTTGAAATTGTGCTAAAATATACTTGTACAGTTGTACCTTGGAATCTAAAGAGCCTAAACCAGTTTAAAACTGAGTTGAATTGTGTTAAGTTGCCTACCCGTGGAGAATGCATTTGATTGAAAATATGTGAAGTCTTGGAAAACTCTTGAGATCCTTTTGCTGCTAGACATGCTTTTGGCCTTGATTTTAATTTTGTATAGTATAATATGGTAGGTATCTTCCACTCAAAGTAACAAGTCGCAAGTTTGAATTCTGTAATCAGCTTCTCCAATAGATTGAGAGTAAGGCTACTTAGCATGATCTCTCCCAAACCCCCAACCCCGCAAAAGTGGGAGTTATGTAGGCTATGACTTTTTTTTTTTTTTTTTTTAAACTTAGTTTTTATTTATAGCTTAATTGCTTTTTTTTATGATGTAGGATGGAATACGGAGGATAATTTTTAAGGTCCGTTAATTTTTGAATTTTCATGTAATTTTAGGCTCATGGTTATTATTTTGTGCATTGGGTAGGCCTTTTTTCATTTAAATTTTTTAATAGCTCAATTGCTTTATTTTTATGATGTAGGACTGACTTGGGGGATAATTTTTAAGGTATGTTAATTTTTTAATTCTCATGTAATTTTCATAATTTTAGGTTTATGGTTATTATTTCCTTGATTTTTGGTGTATTTAATGGTTTTCTAGTCAAATTAGGGTCCTATAGTAGGGTATCAATTAGAATCTTTTTTAAATAATTTTACTTGAGAAATAAGTTTTCTAGTTCCTTGAAATAGGCCTACAATATGTAAAATGAAAATTAAAACTTGAATAATAATAATATTTTCCAAAGAGTTGTTCTATTTTCTGGTGGATTTCAAGCTTTTTCTTGTGGATTCAAGGAACCCCTTATGAATTTAAGGGTTTCGTTAAGTTAGAACGAGACCTAGCTCTCATATCACGCTTTTAGTTCTGTGTCAATTGGTATTAGAACTTGTTAGCATCTTGATACCTAGCCTATTGCGTATCCGTTCTGCATCAATTGGTATCAAAGCTTGTTAACATCTTGTTATGGCAAAAGGCGATGACAAAAGCAACCACCCTATTAACGATAATCATCAAGGCAGCAATTCAAGCTCATGATGAGAGGATGGCTCGTGGATTTCAGGAGGTTTGCAACATTCTCTTTGATTTGGGTTTGAATAGCAGGTTTGAATACCAAAGAAGATTGTGTTAACAATAGGGATAGCTGTTGCGGCGATATAGTTTATGGGTAACCTATTGGTAAAGCACGATTTCTTTCATGATATTCATAAGGATTATAGATTTCATGAAAGAATTACAAAATTTAATGGATATTTTTATAAGGAAGATTTTGTTGATTGGATACTTTATTTGTAGGATTTCTTTGATTATATGGATGTTGAGAGAAAGGATAAACTTGCTTTGTATAAACTTAGTTAGTATGCCTTAGATCAATGGGAACAAAAACAATTCTATAGAATCCAACGAGGTAAAGACAAAATTCTTTCCTGGCTAAGGATGAAAAAGATGCTTGCAATTGAATTTTTCTCTTGAATTATGATGTAATTTTGTCATATACATAGAAAGATTATTTATGGAAAAATTAAGACTTAGAATTATATTGATAAACTCTGTATTCAATCATCAAGAAGAGAACATTGGGAATCAACAATATAAAACCAATTTTTGAGGAAAATCTTGAAGTGCTTGAAAAATATCAAGTCTTACAACAGATTTGATAAATTGAAGCATGAAGATAATACTTTCTCAAGAAATTAATGAAGAGGCAAAGAGAAGAAAATTCAGTTAATTGAGGAGAATGTAAAAAATTATGAGATGTGGAAGATCCAATTGAAGTCAAATGTGATGGTTAGGGATGGCAATAAAAGCCCGACCCGCGGGTACCCGGTCTGGCCCGACCCTAATGGGTCGGATTTTACCTGGCCCGATAAATAATAGGGTCGGGTATGGGTCTTTTAAAATAAACCCGAAGTGGGTTCAGGTCGGGTTTGGGTTTTTGTCATATCTGGCCCGAACCCGACCCGTTTAAGTATAAAATTACCAAAAACCCATTATATATATATAAACTAAAAAAACCCTACTTCCTCTCATATTCCACACTCAGCCGTCCCACAACTACCCTCACTCATAGCCTCACTTTCCTCTCCCTCTCTCACTCACGGACTCACCCTCTTCTCCCTTTCTCACTCACTCTCACTCACGGTTCAACCTCAAGCTCTGACCTCTGTCACCGCCGCCATCACAAGATCTCACCGCCGACCTCAAGCGCAGTCACCGTCAGTCTCAAGCTTAGTCACCGCCGGTCTCAAGATCGTCACAGGTTTGTTTCTCTTTCTTTGTCTTCTATGAGCTCCGATCTATCTTCTCCAAGTGTAGCTCAGCCAAGATCTGCCACCTCTGCCAAGATCTCTCCTTTTTTTTTTTAGGTTCGTTATTTGGTGCCTGAAAGGGGTATAGTGTATATTCATTTGTGGGATTTATTTTGTAGATTTTTGAACTTGATGTAATGGTCTCGGATTTGGATTTGGGGGATTTATTTTGTATATATTTGAACTTGTGGCAAATCTTGTTGTAAGGAAGGATTTTTTTTTATGTATTTGGGTTATGTATATAGGATTTATGTATGGGTTTGTGATTTTTATGTATTATTTCTTGTGATTTCTGTATTTGAGTTTGTGATTTCTGTATTTGGGTTTGTGATTTTGAAAGGGAAAATGAGAAATCTAAAAGTAAATTATTGTAGATTTATGTGAAATTTGAAATCTAAAATTATTGTAGAAATTTAAAATAATTATTGTAAATTAAATTAGTATAGAAATCTGAGATTTATTATATTCTTATTGAATTTTTTATTTTTTAATTGAGCCACGGTTTAGGCCCTTAGGACTTAGGATTGGGCCTAAAGTGGACGGGGCCCGCGGGGCCTGTGGGGCCCGACGGGATGGGTTTGGATCTGAAAAAAATTTGTTTATTAAACGGGTCGGGTCATAGAAACAGGCCCGCGGGTCGGGTTCGGGTATAAAGAAACCCAGCCCGAACCCGACCCGTTGCCATTCCTAGTGATGGTGAGCCCATAATCCAAAATTCCCAAGATCCAATTGATTTTCTAAAGACCACTACAACTCAATATATTGATTTTTTAGGAGTAGAAAATTTCAATTTTGTTTTCAATTCATTTTTAATTGAAGTTGTAAATAAATTGAAGGCCAATGAGAAGAAATTTTATGCTACAATATCTCAAGGATATGAGTTTCAAAGTTGGATCAAGTAATCGAAGTATTTGAAATATATGTTTATTTGAAGAGGAAGGTTTCAATTTTCGGACGAAAGCTCAAGGTCAAGTTTCATTCAAATGAAGGGGTTTGATGTAGGACAAAATATGGGGAATAGTTTTTATGGTCTATTAATTTTTTAATTTTTATGTAATTTTAGTAATTTTAGATATATGGTTATTATTTCCTTGATTTTAGGTGTATTTAATACTTTTCTTGTCAAATTAGGATTGTATTATGGTAGGGTATCAATAATATTTTTAAGAGAGTTTTTTCTCTTTTTCTAGTGGATTCTAGACATTTTCTTATGAATTCAAGGAATCCCTTTTGGATTTAAGGGTTTCATTAAGTTAGAACTAGCCCCTATCATGCTTTCCGTTCTGCGTCATTTCAATGTATTCCGCAAGATCCTAAACTTCTACACATTCCACAACAAGAAATTCCAGCTCCCCTCGAGACATCAGCGGCAGCTTCCCTCATTAAATTAGCTCAAAGTGGCCACAGATGCAGCCTTTGATTCTACAAGAAAAGATTGGTGCTATTTCATATGTGATTAAAGATCATAATGGAAAAAAATGGTGGCTGTCAAGGACTTCTAAATTATGGCTAATTCAGTGTTAGTGTCGAAAGCATTGGCAATGGATGAACCTGTTTTTCTACAACGTACACTTCATATGCTAGTCATGCACTCCTTAAAGCAAACCAATAAAGTCATAATAAAGCTTCTTATAATGCTCATTGTTAAGGGAAATCAGAACTTTTAAGTAATGACATTCTGCAGCTCACTAAGAATATCATGCCTATCAAATCAAGTAACTCATAGGATTGCTCCTACATCAAAGAAAGACTTAGTATGCGTTTGGATATGCGTTTCTGGTGCTGCGTTTGCGTTTTCCTTCTTCTTCTTTTTTTTTTTTTTTTTTTTTTGAGAAGCACTGGGATGTTGTCTGTCAGTGGGTCCCGTGCACTGTTCACGGGACCCACAAATCTCTTTTTTCAACAAAACTTTCATTAAAATTAGGTCCCACGGCACTATTCACACATTTAAAAATTATTTTGCTATAGTGTTTTCAGTTTTCATTTTCAGCGGTATCCAAACGGACCCTTAATGCTTATAAGGTGGATTTCCATCCATCCAGAGGGCCTAAAGTAATGTCTCTCGAAGGTTTTTCTCCTGTCAAATTGGCTTGTTTTTTTTCCCGTAAAAGTGACATTTTTTTTTTCTCGTTCCTGCTCATGTACATGTGCGTGTTGAGTCCCAGGTAAGGTAAAATGAAGAAAGTGATAAGTTCAAATTCATATACCCAAGTTCATTTGGTCTAATCTTTTGGGTTGGAGACTTGGAGTGGTGTCCCAGCATGTAAATGGGTGGGCATGATTGTCAAAATCGCGATCTAGATTGTAGGATCGTATGATCTTATGATCCCACTTGACCAAAACGATTAAATTGTACCAAAAACTATTGATCCCACTAAAAACTAAAATTTGTTTTATTTAATCATCATTTTGAGTGTTCTATATGAATTTTGATCATTGTAGGCATGAATATATATTGCGCACATAAGGGATTTGAACTATGATAATCTTAAAGCTTCAATTTCATGTATCAGTTGGTCATATTGACAAAATCTAATTGTTTCAGAGTTGCTGGTGTTAGATATTGGTTTTTGTTGTTTGTATATTAGAGGGGAAAAAATGGGAATTAACTTATGTATAATATACAAATTACTTCACATTGATGCAAATCTTTGTTTTTTTTATTTTTTTATTTTTTTATTTTATTCTATATGAATGAGTTCATAATTTATGTAATTATTCAATCTATAAAGTCACTACCCATGTATTTTTTTTTTGCTTTAAATTGAAAATAGTAGGACCACGATTCTACCGATTTCATTTACATTATATTTAGGCCTGTTTGGATACCGTTTGTTGCTGAAAACTGAAAATACTGTTGCAAAATAATTTTTAAATGTGTGAATAGTGCCGTGGGACCTAGTTTTAAAATTGTTTTCTTTTTGTTGAAAAAAATACTTGCGGATCCCATGCAAACACACCCGCTGTAAAACGCACAAAATGTGCTTTCCAAGGATCTGACTTTGATAATGGCTTTTTGGTGGAATTCGTAGTCACATCTCTCTTTCGTTCCCTTGTTTCTTCTGCAACCGAAAGATAAAGAGAAATTGCCAGGCTTAAGTAAGAAGCTTTACAGAGAGGAAAGGTCTTCTTCCTTCTTTATTCTTTTAAAATGATACACTGCATTCAAGCGGAGTGCCTTAAAGTCAAAAGAAGTTACTTTCGGATCAAGTTAAAGCCATGCAAGCCTCCATAAATCTTGCATAACAAGCGATAGAAATCCAATTTTTTATTTTATTTTATTTTTTATTTTATTTTATTTTTTATTTTATTTAATGTGAGCGTGTTTCTTGGAGAGTTCAAGTTAAGCCAACACAACAGGTCCTACTCCTGATTGACGTGCGAGCTTCTTGGAGCTCAAGTTGAATTGCGATATGGACTGGACATTGCCTTGACATTGCCTTTCGATGTCATCATTATTAATGGATTGACTGATGGGGCTTAATTAATTACTCTGGATTGATTAATTAATTACCTATATGCTGGAATATAAATGCATGCTAAGCATTTTGATTTACAATGTGATAACACAATGATGAAGTATCGAAGAAGATTATCATGTTGGATTTAACTTTCTTATTTATCAAAATATACTAGACTCTACGCATGCAGTTTTATATTATAGCATATCTTCTTTTGAAAATGTATGATATAAAGTGAAGGAATTTATGCCCTACAATGTGAAACTGGAGATTAATTTTTTATTATTATTTATTTATAGAAAAGCTTTTTTAAAAAGAGAAATGATATGTCCATAATATTTTCACAACAAATCTTATGTGACAAGTTGTTATTTGCAGTTACTAGTGCATAAGAAAGTAATTTCAGTGGTGAATTTAAATTAAAAATCTACAATAACCTGTCAACTGAATTTGTTGTGAACCTTCTCAAAAAGAAAAAAAAATTTGTTGTGAAAATATTGTGGACGGAGTACTTTTCTTTAAAAAAAAGTTAATAGAACACAGGAAATTGTAGCATAAAAGAATGCATGAATCTCACTGTGACTTTTGTGATTAGCAAGAGATTTTAATTAAGAATGCTTTCCATATAATTTGACATTAAAGTATATTTTCCCCCACCTACTGGGCGAACTCATATAATTATTATTATTTTTTTAAAATGAGAAAAAAGTATTATAGTCCAAGCTCTGAAAACCCCAAGCGCAAGACAAAGATAAAGTAGTCCACTAAAAATAAATCATATATAACCTAAGCTTTTTATTTTTTATTTTTAAGAAACATATATAACCTAAGCTAGTGATTGCTATTTCAATTTTCAACAACTTAAATTTCAATAGTGAAAGTCGTTCTTCACATTAAACTTAGTAATTTGCACTTATTGCTGTATCAATTGTATATTCTCTCAGGCTTAACCTTTTAACCAGTCAATAGGCAATAGCCTAAGACCTCAAATGGAAGAATGCCCCTTTTATATAATAGTAAATATTATGTTTATCTGTCTAATTACAATATAGCAAATAATAATAATAATAATAATAAGACCTCTCAATTGAAAATTTTTAAGGCCTCCTTTATTAGCCAATAGAATGCATTATTTATCTATCTCATACCGTAAAAAGTTAAATTAGTTAAATTAAGGCTGAAAATTTTAACTCAACAAAAATTACTTTAAAGAAATTATCCCCTCTTCGAATGTTGTGCAATTTAATAATGTGTTTTACTCTATTTATCATAGTTTAAAAGCAAAAAATTTCAATCTTCCAAATACATGAAAGGTGAATAAACTCTTACATTCTCTCTTTATCTCGAAGAAATAAGAATCAATAGTTTTTTTTAATTATTTTTTTTATACAAATTTGTTAATTTCAATGCTCATAATAAAAAGTTAAATAAATTTTTATTTAGTTAATATTTAAATATAAGAAAAAGCCTACTTTAAAATTTTTGCCTTAAGCCCCAAAATGCATTGGGTCGGCCCTACATTGTTTTCCCAAACAAGTCTAAACTAGCGATCACAAAGCAAGAAAATCTAAAAATGTGGCTGACATTTTCCCTCTATAAGTGAATGATTCCCAAAGGCGGCCTTTTGCTTTGAAGCAACTTTCCTTAAATCATATTGTAGTGAGATTGGAGGAATATAAGAGAAAGCATGCTAAGGAATATTAACACGTTAAGGAAATTATTTTATTAAATTTTTTTTTTTTTTGAGAAAGAATACGTTAAGGAATTTATCTCTTACTTTTGAACAAAACAAAATAGGCATTTTTCCTTGGTTATAAGTTATAACTAGGAATAACTTGCCAAGAACCGTGTACCTCAACTAATTAACACTTCCTAGTATTTTTAATACAGACATTTAATGTTCAAATTGCTCTTTCCTATTAATTATAACTATCGAATTATAAATAAATAAATAAATATATATACATATGGATAAAATATCATTTTCGTCCCTAAACTTTCATAACAGTTCATTTTCATCCTTAAACTTTACAAAATGTTTTATTTTACATCTTTCTGTTTAAATCTATTAATTTATGTCCTACGTGGAGTAACAGAGTGTTAGCATGGTATTTGATTAGGATAAAATTATTTTATTTAAAAATTTTGGACACGTGGCACAAAGTTATTGGAACATGGGAAAACAATAATAATATGTCCAAATTACCCCTTCACTTGGGGCAGAACCTAACCTTATTCCACGGCCACGAAAACCCATGCCCAAACCCCACAGCTGCCGCCTTAACTGGCGAGCCCAATCGGCAAACCCAACTGTGAAATCCCACCCCAAATAGGCAACCAAAAACCCCAAACCATCAGGCGGTTTAACTCTCCATGGTGCAAAGCATGTTCAATGTAAGTGGAAGATGGTGTATTCATGTTGTTTGGGGCTGTCAATCTATCAAAAAGAAGACTAGGAAAAAACTGAAATCAGTTCAAATCTAAGTAGTCGCAGCCTTGGAGGTTCTCCAATTCTTTTGACTTACCACAGTAAGTCCTTGAACTGTGCAAATAGGACAACGAAGACTTTATTTTATTATGCTTTGTTGGTGCCTCTGGACTAGCAGAAACAAGATTCAACAATATCAACCCCATACCAACCTACAAGGAACTAGCTAGACTGATGGCATCTCAGTTACTGAGCAACTCAGTTTTCAAAAAAAAAAAAAAAAATCATGCAAAGTCAGACAAGTTTCCTAAAGCTTCACGCAAACCTTTCACAATGACAAAAAGATTCAGATCAGCCCAAAAATTAATGTCACCTGTATGGGGTCGGGATTTCACAGCCGAGGTCGCCGCCTTGGAGTAGTTGATTGGGCTCGCCGGTTTGAGGCTGCTGCTATGGGGGTTTGGGCGTTGGGTTCAGTGGGGGTAATTTCATCAGATTTCTAATTCCATGTGTGCCAATAACTTTGTGCCACATGTTCAAAATGTTTTAAGTAAAATAGTTTTGTCCAAATCAAGTGCCATGTCAACATTCTATTAGGCCACGTAGGATATAAACTAACAAACATAGATGGAAAGACGTAAAGTAAAACACTTTGTAAAGTTTAAGGATGAAAAACGAATTTTTGAAAATTTAGAGATGAAAAACAAACTCTTGTAAAAGTTTAGGGATGAAAATGATATTTTATCCTATATATTCTATGAAAGTCTTGTACGCTAAGTCGGTGCTTTAATTTTGTTCCTTTTCCTCTTTGAGAAGTTATAGACTTAGTACCTGTTTGGATACAGCTTTTTCCACATTTGCGGCTGCGTTTTTTTTTTTTTTTTTTTTTGGAAGCGCGTTTTTGACTTTCTGTGGCTGCGATGGTGCACGGGATCCATAAATCTTTTTTTTAACATAACTTTTATTAAAAATGGATCTCACGGCATTATTTATACATTTAAAAATTATTTTGCTACAATGTTTTTAGTTTTCAATTTTTAGCAAAATAAACTGTAAAAACTTGGACCATATATAGTAGCATTAGTAGACATTTCTTCTCTCATAATTCATAAGTTCTTCAGACCTAATAACAACCACACGTACAAAAGAAATTGTTATAAGCATTACTCGTGATATTTTATACATCCCAAAACACATTGCTTCTCTCTTTGCACTTTGATAATTATTTTTTCCATAAACGGCTAAACTCTCTTTGTGCTTTTTAGCCTCTGTTTGCGCTCTCCTCCTCTCTCTACTTACTAGACTCCATGGCCATGTCTACTTTGAGGTTTCAAAAACCTGACGAGATAGCCATATGTGATGAAGAAAACTGGTCAGTCTCCAAGACCCACAAGCGGAGATGGCGGTTGGCTTTCACTGTCATATACATCACCAGAGTTCTTGCTTCTTTGAACAAGAAAGTTTTTGACAAAGATGGCCCTCTCTTGCGCAACCTCTCTTACGTTGCCATTGACATGCATTGTAAATCCATTTCTTCGTTGCTCACTGTTGATACAAAAAAGCTTAGTGACACTGTAAGAGAAAAAAACTTTGAGTCCTTGAGTCAGTTTGGTGGGATTAAAGAAGTTGCTTTAATTCTTGAAACTAATGTAAAAAGTGGTATCCATGGTGATGAGGCTGATCTTATTCATAGACAGAATGTTTTTGGTGCCAATAAATACCAAAAACCACCAGCAAAAAAGTTTCTCAGATTTGTGTATGAGGCACTTAAAGATACAACTATTTTAATACTTTTGGCATGTGCTGTACTCTCTCTTGCCTTTGGTATCAAGCAACATGGCTGGAAAGATGGTTGGTATGATGGCGGGAGTATCATTGTTGCTGTGGTTTTGGTCGTTGCTGTTTCAGCAGTGAGTGACTTCAAGCAATCTAGGCAATTTCAGAAGCTCTCAACAAAGAGCAGTGATGTAAAAGTGGAAGTTGTGAGAGATGGGAGGCGCCAACCTATATCGATATTTGATGTTGTTGTGGGCGATATTGTGTGCTTAAAGATTGGTGACCAGATTCCCGCGGACGGTTTGTTCTTGGAAGGGCATTCCTTGAAGCTGGATGAGTCTAGCATGACTGGTGAAAGTGATCACATTCAAATTGATGAAGGGAATCCCTTTTTGTTATCAGGCACAAAGGTCACAGATGGCTTTGGTTTCATGCTTGTTACTTCTGTGGGCATGAACACTCTGTGGGGCGAGATGATGAGTTCAATAAACCGTGACTCAAATGAGGAGACGCCACTACAAGCACGCCTCAACCAGTTAGCTTCTTATATTGGGAAAGTTGGGCTGGTGGTGGCTGCACTTGTTCTTGTTGTTATGCTCATTCGGTATTTCACAGGAAACACCAGAGATGACAAGGGAAACAAGGAATTCAATGGCAATAAGACCAAGTTTGACGATGTGATGAATGCTGTGGTGAGCATTGTGTCAGCGGCTGTCACTATTATTGTAGTGGCTATTCCGGAAGGTTTGCCTCTGGCTGTTACTCTAACTCTAGCTTATTCTATGAAATGCATGATGGCTGATCATGCTATGGTCAGAAAACTATCTTCTTGTGAGACAATGGGCTCGGCCACAACAATTTGCACAGACAAAACGGGCACCCTTACACTAAATGAAATGAAAGTTACGAAATTTTGGCTCGGAAAGGAGGCCGTAGAAGATGACAATTATCCGAATTTGACAGGTAATATACTCAAACTACTACAACAAGCAGTTGGCTTAAACACAACTGGTACAGTTTACAAACCAAATTCTACATTAGTTCCTGAGATTTCAGGTAGCCCAACTGAAAAAGCAATTCTTTCTTGGGCTGTATTTAATTTGAATATGAGTATTGAAGAAGTAAAGCAAGATTATCACATAATCCATGTAGAAGCATTCAATTCGGCGAAAAAGAGAAGCGGGGTTTTAGTGAAGAAAAACAATGAAAAGACCATTCATACTCATTGGAAGGGAGCTGCTGAAATGATATTGGCTACGTGTTCAACTTATTATGATAGAGCAGGGGTGCTAAATGTAATGGATGAGGAAGAAAGGTTGCAATTTGGGACTATTATTAAGAATATGGCACAAAATAGTCTACGATGCATTGCCTTTGCCCACAAAGAAGTCGCAGAAGAAAGTGGGCAAGTTCTTGAGAAGCTTGAAGAAAATGGATTGACATTATTAGGCTTAGTTGGCTTGAAGGATCCATGTCGACCAGGAGTCAGTACTGCTGTGGAGTCTTGTAGAGCTGCTGGGGTGAATATCAAAATGATAACTGGTGACAATGTGCACACAGCAAAGGCTATAGCTTTTGAATGCAAGATTCTCAATCCTGATGAAGATTTGGATGATGATGCTGTTATTGAAGGGGTACAATTCAGGAATTACTCACCTGAAGAGAGAATGGAAAAGGTTGATAAAATCCATGTAATGGCGAGGTCATCCCCTTTTGACAAGCTTCTGATGGTTCAATGCTTGAAGCAGAAAGGTCATGTTGTTGCAGTCACAGGTGATGGAACCAATGATGCACCTGCTCTAAAGGAAGCAGACATTGGACTTTCAATGGGAATCCAGGGAACTGAAGTGGCAAAAGAAAGTTCAGATATAGTCATCTTGGATGATAATTTTACTTCTGTGGTGACAGTATTGAGGTGGGGAAGGGCTGTATATACCAACATTCAAAAGTTTCTTCAATTTCAGCTCACAGTGAACGTTGCTGCCCTTGTCATCAACCTTGTTGCAGCTGTTTCTTCTGGTAAGGTCCCACTAACTGCAGTTCAACTATTATGGGTGAATCTAATAATGGACACATTGGGAGCTTTAGCATTAGCTACAGAGAAACCCACTAATGATCTTATGTCAAAGCCACCAGTTGGTCGATCAGAGCCACTTATAACCAAAATTATGTGGAGGAATCTCATGGCACAAGCCATGTATCAGGTAACCACCTTATTGGTTTTACAATTTAAGGGAAAATTCATATTTAGTGTAAATGAGAACGTTAAGAACACCCTCATTTTCAATACTTTTGTCCTTTGCCAAGTTTTCAATGAATTTAATGCAAGAAAATTGGATAGGAAGAATATATTCAAAGGAATACTTAAAAATAAGCTGTTTTTAGCCATTATTGGGATCACCATTGTTCTTCAACTGGTGATGGTGGAGTTTCTGAAGAAGTTTGCCAATACTGAGAGACTTAATTGGGGCCAATGGGGTGCTTGCATTGGGCTTGCAGCTTTGTCATGGCCGATTGGTTGTCTTGTAAAGTGCATCCCAGTTTCAGGCAAGAAGTAGGCAAACATCTTTAAAATTTCTGCTTGTTTTCCATTTGTAAAGTTTTGTTGGGTTAGGAGGTTATGTAATGCAGCAGCTCATGAGGTTGCTAAATTTGCTTTAACCTCCCTTCGGTCCTTTTCTTTCAATTCTGGTAATCTTCCGCCAGTTATAGAGTTTGTTTGTAAGGCGGATTACCCACCCTTTGTTTCTTCTGATGTTTAATGCAATTGAAGTTTATCAAAAAAAAAAGTGCTTCTCCATTCTGAATGACTAGCCAACGTCCCTCACCAAGACATTCTTCATATTTTCCTTTCTTTGGCGTTTGTGCCATGAAAGTATTAGGTTTTTTTCTTTTTGATAAGTAATGAAAAATTGTATCAGAAATTTAAAATACAATCATGTCAAAATACAATTATATACCTTAAAGATGTGTATGGTGCTTTGCTATTGTATTCATTTCAGTAGTCATGGTCTCAAACTTGAGATAAAGTCATTGTATTAAGAAGTAAACAGCTGCTTTCAATGAAGTTTATTACTTATCAAAAAAAGAAAAAGAAAAAAAGGATGTAAGCAGCTGCTACCTTTTGGAATAGTTATATTTTTTTCTTTCTTTTCTTTTATACATGCAAATATAGTAAAGAATTACAAACGATGAAAAGAGAGAAAGAGTGTATACATATCTATAATAGAAGTCAGGAAAGATGCAGGGTCAAAACACTTAGAAGATGAGAACACCTACGTAAAATTGTGACAAACTATTTTGTATTTACTTCCTCCAGATAAATTTTCTATTCCTATGTTCAAGTTCGTAGATGTACTTAAGTGCTGGATAAAGATGCTAGAAAGAAGAACTTGCAGCCTGCCTGATCGCGACATAGACACGCTGCAGATAAAAGAGGAATCTTTTTTACCGTGCAACTCGTGACTTACTTGCAACTAGCTCAGAGAAAGAATTCCAGCACATTAATTTTTATCTTGGCCAGCTCAGTCATATAATCCAAGACTTGCACATTCTGGAAGTAGGATGTGGGAAACAGAGCAACGAGGCTTCATTCTCTCTTCTCTTTTCCTCTTACCATTGACGTATCTTAGAAAGGAGATTTTAACCATCACATTCTTGAACATATTTGAGTGTTAGAGAGTTGATTGGTGTAGAAAACATTTGAAGCAAAACCACAAACCCAAGAGGACTACGTTTACCATTGGCCACTAAACCCGTGGACTCCGAAGATTAGGTGAACAAAGTACATGACAAAGTCAGTTGTTAGTAGGAGTTTAGAGGGCTTAAGTATTTTAGGTAACTTGGGCTTAGAGGGTCTTTATTGTAACGTTGTACTACAACTATTCATTAGAGGAAATTTGACAATGGTGCTGTGAAGAGGGTTTTCTGCCTGGGTGGTTGGGGTTAATTTCCTCTTTGAAAATACATTTGGTGTTTTAGTGTGGTTTGCATTTTTATTCCGCATTTCATATTGCTCTATACGAAATTGGATAATCACTTACATTTGATGTAAATGCTAGTTTAGGTTAAAAGTGATTAAGTCATAATATTTGCAATTTGCGGTCTAAATATTTGCTAGGGTGTTAGTAGCAACCTTCCAATTTCCATTTATTATATGTATATATTATGTATTCATCTCAATGTGATGCATAAAGAACCTATCATTGATGTGTGTGTTTGTATGTGTGTATTACTGGTAAGTTACATATGTATGCAATTTGTTTTGAATCCACAACCTCACTCCCCACTTTGCTTTTACAAGAGGAGGAGGTCATTTGAGTTAGAGCTCATTGATGACCCCATCACTAACACATATTAGACATGGATATGCTTATTAACATTTAAAATTAAGGGAAAAAAAACGAACCTACACATACCATTGAATGACCATTTGCTGTCTATTCCAACTAACCATAAGATGGTGGTGGTGACACTGAGCTCTTAATAAGTTTGCTTACATTTAAATCTAATATTTAACATGCATCAATTACATTGTATTTCTATATATCATAGGAATTTTACAGTTTATCTCTATGGATTTTTGGAACTCTAAAAACAATGCAAACAAGGATAATTATAAGAGAAATGAAGATAATACACTTTCAAGATCTGTTAGCAGAAGGGAACAGACATGAAAAACATACATGTCTGTATATCTCATACGACCATTTTAAAGGGTCAATCTTCATTTATTTGTAATAATAAATTATTTTTGGTTAAATTGACCATATATTGTTCGGTATTACCTTCTAAAAGTACAGACGGAACAATAAGAACCTAAAACACACATACGCTGAGTTGCATGCAAACACATACAGAGAAACACAGAGAGGGTGAAACAAAGGTAGCAGGAAAATCTAATATGAAAGTGTCCCAAATGCTTTTAGTTTCATTATTTTCATGGTTAGGTAAACAGATGAAACTGTACATCAGAAACCCCTTTTTTTTTTAAACAGTGCCACTCAGCGATGTATTATACACATAGTAAACTGGCAAAGATCAGTTGAAGAGACAATTCAGAGTTTTGGTAGTGAGTGGTGTTTAGATTCCTTGCATAAATTGCTAGCATATTTTTTAGATCATAACAGATTAGTACTGTATAGCAAACCACGGCTGTAACATTAGACCATAAGAAGTGATTTTGTAATCATATCATCCTTGCAAGTTCATACCACTGCATGTTGAAGAAAAGGGCTAGCTGCGTGTGTGTGATTTCTGACTCAAATCTGGTTAAACTTTATAGGAAAATAGCAAAATAATTATGGCATTTGAAAAGAGAAGTAAGCTTTGAGATGGACATTCCTCCAATAACTTGCATATTTTGTTGAAACGATCAAAGAATTATTTTAAGGCTTTGAAGTTTCATCTATGGGGCAGAAAAGAATAGATAATTGATAGCATGTTTATTCTTTCCATTATTATAGTGGAAAATACTAGTGCTACCTTAAAGTACAATTGATCAATACTCAGATTATTCCTTTATATTGCAAGTTGAGACATAAACATAATACCTAACAGTAACACCCTAGGTAAATACCTAAGCAGATTGTTCCTTTTAGCCATAAATAATCACACATTATCCCAACCATTTAACATATGAAACTCAAGAATATAAATAACAGTACATAACTGCAAATTCAATAACTCTAAATTATAGTGTCACAAATTATTTGTGGTAAGTCAGTAATGAATAAAGATAGATAATAAAGTGATGTACTGTGGCCTGGACAAAAAAAAAAACCCAATAAAAAGCTGTCAACTCAGATATTGATAAAAATGTGACAAATATTGTGCATGTGGCATTGCTTTTATTTATTTTTTTAATTATTTTTTTTATAAGTAAAATCGCTAATTTATAGCCATTTTTCAAAACCAAAAAAAGAAGAAGAAAGTTACAGAGAGAGAGAGACAGTGATACCTTGGTGTGGGCTTTGAGCACAATCTCATTACTAAGCGGAATCCGATATCGATTCTCTTTTTCTTCTTCCTCTGAATCCGAATCATCGAAACTCAGCCCCGGCGGCGGTCTCGGCGGCCCAACCACCTCTTCCTCCTCCTCATCAACTGAATCCAATTGCCATGGTTGGGTTTCAGAGCGATGAGAGTTAGAGCATCCGTAGTAGATGTTGCATAAATTATGCCATTTTACCACATTAAAGACCTACTTTATTATTTTACCACATCATTTTACAACACCCCATTTATCAGATGTTTTATAATTCCATTCTATACATTAAAATAATATTACTACACATTAAAATAATATTTACACTCTTCACCACAATCAACAGCCACTGCCAACAACCAACAGCCACCACCACACAACCACCACATCCTCCACAACCAAAAACACAACTCAAAGCAAACCCAAGCAACCACCGGACCAAAACCCCAACCCAACCAACCCATCAACAATCAAACTCAAGTAACCACCACCAAAACCCACAACGCTGCCGCAACCAACCTCAACCCACAATGCCGCCGACCTAAAACCTTGACCCACAACCCATAGCCCACCAACACCAAATCGGAAGCCCCACCACCACCACCACCTCAACCATAAACCCCGACAAACCCACCGCCTCCACACCCTCACCCACACCCACTTCCAAACCCAAAACCTTCATAACCCAAATTCCAAACCCACCATCTTCATCGCCGACCCACTCATCAACAACACCGACAGCCACCACCGGCCATCACCCCCACAGCCCACCACCACTGCCACTGTCACCGCCCATAGCCCACAGCCCACCACCACCATCAGATCAACCCAAATTGCAGCAAAAAAAAAAGAAACCCACAACCAGAGAGAGGCAGAGTGAAAGGCGGACAGAGAGGAGAGGGAGGAGGGTGAGATCGACGGTGGCCTCGGGCTGAGCGTCGGCGAGATCGAGCGTCGGCGAGATCGAGCGTGGCTGAACGTGGGTGAGATCGAGCGTGGCTGAGCGTGGCTGCTCCAGCGTGGCAGAGCGCGTTGTCGTCGTCGGAGCTACGCCGTCGTCGCTGCCGGTATCCCGGACTGGTTGAAGAGAGAGGGAACTGGTACAGGGAGAAGAGAGAGGGAACCGGAGAGTGAGAGAGAAGAGAAAAGAAAAAATGAAGAGAGAGGAGAGAGAAAAGAGAATATAAAATAATAAAAATTTTGCAACATTTGTCCGTACCGTTGCAAATTTGCAACGGTACTGTAGCTATGTTGTATAATTTTTGAGATTTGGCACATCTCATAAAGCATCATTTTTGTGTCTGGTGTGGTAAATGTGCCAAATATTTGGCATTTGGCACATTTACCACACCTACTGTGGATGCTCTTAGGCTTTGGAAGAGAAAGAAAGAGAAGGAAGCTCATCGGTCTTGTTTCCAGTAGTGGTGGAGCGACGAGTGGTGCTATGGATGGCTTCAAGAGAGGTTTGGGACTTTGATTGCTTTGGATCATGGATCATGGGCCGGGCCGCACTATTCACACTGACTCTCCCTTTTCTCTTGTAAGTCTAGCCCAACCCAATACTCAATGCTTTCTTCCTATTTAAAACTCACTTCAATTTAACTCATTAGGTTTTTTTTAAAAAAAAAAAAAATTAAAGGTAGAAGTTTCTATTAAGAAACTTAATTTTATTTTTATTTTAGGGATTTTATTAGGCAACCTAAGGTGATCACTTTACATTTCCAATAAACTTAAAAAAAAAAAAAAAAAAAATTTAAGAATCACTTTTCTAATAAACTTAATGTAATCATTTTTAATCTCTAGTGTGTTTAGTGTAGTGTTCTGAAATATTTATATATATGTAGGGACGCGTTTGGATCTTGGGCCCAAGGTATAACTGGATCCAAGCCCAATAAGCCCAATACAATAAATTTGTAGAGAGTGGGTTGGAAAACTAAGTTCTAATGAATGAGAACAGTTACAATGGAGTTTAAAGGATAATCAAATAGAAATGAATTGGATTTCTCAAAGTAAATTGGTCCTTGGCCCAATCCGAGGAGGTATGTTCAAGTATATATTGATTGGAAATAGTTACAAGTATGGTTCAAGTTGCTGCAGTGCTTTCTCCTCTAATTTTTCGATCTCCTCCTTTGTCAGGGGTCCTTTACATTATAAATTTCCCTTCTAATGATCTTGGCCCTCCATTTGTTGATCATCCAGGCCATTACTTGAGTGTTTGTCGCATCGGACACCCTTTCTGGCCCTCTGTGAGTTGGGATAGCCAATGCAGCACTGTTCAAGGGTCTTCTCCACATAAATGCGGCCAGAAAGTTAGCTGCAGAGCATTTAATGCGGTGGCAACAGCTTTCTCTTAGATATTTCCTGGCTCCCTCTCTTCCAGTGCGTTCGTAATGCAGGCCGTTATCAGTGGAGTTTCCTAGAAGGTCACTTTGAGTGATAGGATATGCATTTGATCTGTGCTTCGTTTATCCGAGGAGACACTCCTCCTCGGACTATCTGTCCCAACCTTTTTGTCTGCATGTTATTTATGGGGCTCTGAGCTTAACACCATTATTACTGTTTATTCGTCCTCGGACCAATCAACGTCCTCGGCAAAGGCCCAAGGCCCAATATATGATTTTGGGCCCTTATCCCTACAATAGCCCTTCAAAACTTCGGTTTTTCCCTCTTATCCAAGGAGAAAAAGTGGGGTTTTGATTTTTAAGAATTAAGACCATTTATTTCCTTGGTTTACACGTGTGAGAGTACCGTTTTACGCGCCCCATATCCGTCATTGACGCTTCGAAGCCCGTGATGCGTCATTAATTGTTTCAGGCGGCGCTTTGTTCCCCGCATCCAACGGTGAGACGCAGATCCTACGGTTGACATTCCTCCTTGAATTTTGAGCGGGATAACTCCCACTTAATCCACCCCCTATATAAGGCACCCAGGGAAATCATTTTTCTTCATTTTCACAAGTCTTCAAGCTCTCCAGAGATCTCAAACATTCAGACCTCAAGGCTTTCTAAGTTCCTAAATCTCCTGAGTCCTTTTCTTACAAAATCTTTGAATCTTTCAAAGGTTTGAGGATCAATATACGTGTCTATTCTCGTAAGTTTCTACCTCCTTAAGCTTTTTTCTCCTCGGCCTTTTATTCTTTGTTATCTTTCCTTAGAAACTTCACCCCTTTCCCTTTAGCTCAACCAAATGGGTAGGTTCAAGCACCTCGTAGACTCTCCTGCCAATATGGAGGGTTTTAGAGCTAAGTATCACATTCCGTGGGGAGTAGCCCTATGGTATTGTGCTCCTGACCAAATAGTCACAGATAGAAAAGAAGGGGAGGTTGTCATTCCTATGATCGCTTTCATAGAAGGAGGAATGACACTTCTTATGGGTAGGGTGACCCGAGACTACTTGATTAATCACAGGTTGACTCCCCATCAGTGCACCCTTAACCTATTTAGGATCTTGGGTAGCGTAGACGCTTTCAACGAGCAGATGGGCCTAAGACTCACGTGACATGATGTCGTTCATATGTATGAGTGCCACAAGCTCTCCGGCACGGGATATTACCTCAAGTCTCGGTCTGACATTGTTAGACTGATATCGTGTCTTCCTAAGTCTAACAAAGGCATGAAGAACGATTACCTGGTTGCCTCTTGGGAATGGCACGACGGTCTTCATTGCCCAACTCGGGAGGGAGATTCTGGTGGGGTACCCTAGGTTTAGGTCCCTCAGCATGGGATTTAGCTCCTTTAGCTTTACCATTTTTTCTTTCTAACATTTTGTTTTACTTCGACGATGGATTTTGTCAATCTGACCATGGTTTACTCTTCGAATGTTTTTGCAGATAAAGTGCACGTTGCTTCTAGACTCAGTCTTGTCAACGTCGAGGCTCTTAACAAGGTGCTGCGGTCCGAGATTTTTGTGAGTGAAGACGTGTAACTGCGAGCCGTCCACTTAATATTGGACTTCGAGCCTTTGTTAAATGCATTCCAGGATGCGGGCCAAGCAATAAGGGCAGGCGATCCTAGAATCAACCGGATAGACGTCTCACGGCTCGGTTTCTTGGATCGGGACGACCTCCCACCTATTGAACTACCTCCTCAACGCTCTCCCCGGGAAGTAATTGTTCCAAGGGAGGAAACAGCCTCCTCGTGTGTCTCCCTTGAGGCCGAGATCTATAAATTCCAGCTTGAAGAAGAAGAAGGAGCACCAGAAAGGCCTGTGGAGCTCTCAGATTCCGAAGCTGAATTTGATAGACTTTCTGTGGCCTATTCTCCAAGGCTTATAGTCGCCCAGGTTGATACCAGCTCCGAGAAAGAAGAGATGGCCTTAAATCCGAGGAGGGGCCTTAAAAATTTAGTGGCTGGGAGAAAGGGGTCATCATCCAAGGATGCCCCAAAGGTCCAACTTCCTCCCAATCCTGCCTTTCCCCCTCTCCGTTCCCCCCTCGGCCTGCACCTTGATCCAAATTTGCAGAAGAAGAAGAGGAAGGGGAAGGAGATCGAGGAATGGGAGATTGTCCCACCTAAGGAGCTGAAACAGCAAAAAACAAACAAAGATAGACAAAGGGAGACTTCGGTGGAGAGCAAGGAGGACTCCCTAGGGGCTGAGGTGCGTTGACCACAGCACACTTGGGCCCCCCGGCTGGAGTTGGATGGCACTCCCATCCCCTGGGACGCTTCAATTCGGAGCTTCCAGGGAGGGCATTCAGGCTACGTTGCTGAAGCCTTAGAGCAGCCTCTTCTTCTCCCCAGAGATATGGACGCTCTTAGGCGCTTCAAGCAGCCCGACTTCTTCCTGTCCCTAAAGAGGGATCTTGCCATGGTAAGTAATCTAACAAATCTTCGAATTATATGCTGAGTTACATTTTCACTCTTTCTTCCCCCCCCTCCCCCCCATTTTTTAATTATTTTTTATTATTTACTAATGGGATTCCTTAGTGATTTTTATGCAAGTCACCTAGCAAGTTTATGTGGCCAAGGAGTGGGTCCGGGATGCTCGAAATGAGGCTAGGGCTGAGGCCCATTCCCGTGCCGAGACTGAGAAGTCCCTGGGAGCCCTTAAGCAAGAGCAGATGGAGCTGGCCAACAAGCTAACCATTGCGGAGAGGGGACGTTTGAGTGCCAAGGCTGGCTTAAAGAGCTTGCAGACCCAGGCTGAGGACCAGCGCCAAAAGCTTCACATAATCGAGATAGACCTAGCCACCTAAAGACAGCTGGTCCTAGATCTCAGGGCTGAGCTGCAGAAAGCCAAGGATGCAGCTCGGGTGGCTAGGGAGGCTTCTAAGGCCATGGAGACGGCATCCTATGAGTGTGGGGTGCAGGACACGGAGACCCGGTTAGCTAAAGATGTGGCTGGAGTGTGCAGAGATTACTACACTGAGACATGGGCATAAGCGTTCAACCGGGCGAGAGTCCTTGCTGATTTCGAGCTGAGGAGGATTGAGAACGTCTTCTTCCTGGAGGACATCTGAAAGGTTCTAGCCACGCTTCCTCCTTCTGTTGCTGATCCTTTCCCTCTTCCTGAGCCGCTCCCACCACCCAAGCTCCTCCTTCTAATGCTGAAGTCTCAATAGGGGCTGGAAAGGGTAAGGAGGTTCAGCCACCGGTGAAGACCAAAAACTCCGAGGACACCCTCACGATCAAGGATGTGGTCTCCAAGGCCAAAGATGCAGAGCCTAAGTCTAAGGTTAGGGATTCCCAATCCAAGGTAGCTGATCCTAAGAAAGACTCTCACCTTGCAAAGGCCTAGCTATAAGGATTTCTTTTCTTATCTTTCTGCATGTATTTTTATTTTGTTGTGGTGTTTTCACCACTGTTTGTAATATAACTTCTTTTTTATCAATGAAAAGATTTTACCTTTTGTTTCATGAATCTTTCTTTTTCCTTGTAACCTTTATTCTCTTATCAGTATTAACCAAGATTGCGAACAATAATGGATTGTTATTACTTATATTTTAACAAAAGCCAATAGCGTTGTATTACTGCTAATTCAAATAAATTGAACATGTGCCAGCTATAAAGAGAATTATCACATACTTGTGCTGAAAATTGAACCTACTACAGGGAAGGCAGAATCTTATGGAGATGAATAATACATCTTTTAAGAAATAAATAAGGCAGGCAATTCTCATTCTGCTCAATAACTTAGATAGAAAATCCAGGAATTTTAACTTACTCAAAGCCAGTGATTTGGGTAGTCGTGTGTGATCTGGGACCTATTCTGGTACTTAGGAAAATAAAGGTTATGTCAACTTACCCAAAGCATGTGGTCTGAGGATACAGGCATGTCTAGAGTTCTGTTTAGTACTTAGAGATGTGCCATGGAGTGTTAATTTCCCCAAAGTATATGGTCCGAGGAGCCAGACATGTTTAAGGTTCTGTTTAATCATCACTACAACAAAATGTATTTTCAGTGACGAAAAAATTCGTCACTAAAAGTCCAGTTTTTCGTCACTAAGGACCTTTAGTGACGAAATTGGACTTTTAGTGACGAAACTCATTTCATCGCTGAAACCCCGTTACTAAAAGTCCTGGCAACGAAAAATTTCGTCACTAAAAGTCCGATTTGATTTAAAAAAAAAAAAAAAAAACTTTTAGCGACGAAAACGTTTCGTCACTAAATGTTTTCCTTGTTAAAAGCACTATTCAGTGAGGAAAATATTTTGTCACTAAAAACACTATTCAGTGACAAAAATATTTCGTCACTAAAAGCACTTTATAGTTTATTAAATCATATTTAGTGACAAATAATTTCGTCACTAAAACTATGTTCAGGTACATAAAGTGATGAAAAAGTTCGTCACTAAAACTATTTTTAAGAAAATCCAGGCACATAGAGCGACGAAAATTTTCGTCACTAAACCATTTCTTACAAAATTTTGCTATATTTAGCGATGAAATATTTCGTCACTAAAAAAAATTTTTGTTGCTATATTTGTGACGAAAAAATTAGTCGCTAAAACTTATTTTCTGTTTTTATTTTTTTCATGGCTTTGATATTAACTTGTAACCTATCATTACATTATTAAAACCTCACATTTGAATAACACATTTATGATTTATTTCAACAACACATTTGTAAAAAAATATCCATACATTCCACAAGTAAAAAATAAAAAAAGTATCCAATTCAAACTCCTTCCATACAATAATTGTTTGCCATACATACAATAATTTAAGATGTTTTATAACAATACAAAAAGGATAGCATAATATAATTAGAACTAACGGAAGATGTCCTCATATGTCTTCAAGTAAAGCCAAAAGTAAAAACAGAACTTTAGATATGTCTGGCTCATCAAACCACATGCTTTGTTAGAAATGTTTCTTATAAGAACATTAACTATGTTATAAGAAACATTAACTATGTTATAAGAAACATTTCTAACAAAGCATGTGGTTTGATGAGCCAGACATATCTAAGGTTCTGTTTAATACTTAGAAAGATGTCATAGAGTGTTAATTTTTCCAAAACATGTGGTCCGAGAAGCCAGACATGTCTAAGGTTCTGTTTAATCACTAAAGAAGATGTCATTAAGTATTAATTTTCCCGAAGCATATGGTCTGAAGAGCCAGACATGTCTAAAGTTCTGTTTAATACTTAGAAAGATGCCATAGAGTGTTAATTTCTCAAAGCATGTGGTTCCAAGAGCCAGACATGTCTAAGGTTCTGTTTAATCACTAAAGAATATGTCATTAAGTATTAATTTTTTCGAAGCATATGGTCTGAGGAGCCAGGCATATCTAAGATATTATTTAATACTTAGAAAAATGCCATAGAGTGTTAATTTCCCCAAAGTATGTGGTCCGAGGAGCTAGACATGTCTAAGGTTCTGTTTAATTACTGAAGAAGATGTCATTAAGTATTAATTTTCCTGAAGCATGTGGTCTGAGGAGCCAGGCATGTCTAAGGTTCTGTTTAATACTTAGAAAGATGTCATAGAGTGTTAATTTCCTCAAAGCATGTGGTCCGAGGAGCCAGACATGTCTAAGGTTCTGTTTAATTACTGAAGAAGATGTCATTAAGTATTAATTTTCTTGAAACATGTGGTCTGAGGAGTCAGGCATGTCTAAGGTTCTGTTTAATACTTAGAAAGATGTCAAAGAGTATTAATTTTCCCAAAGCATGTGGTTCGAGGAGCCAGGCATGTCTAAGGTTCTGTTTAACACTTAGAATAATGATTAAAAGATATCAATTTACCCAAGGTATGTGGTCCGAAGAGTCAGGCATGACCAATGTTCTGTTTGATATTTAGCAAATGATAGAACGCATGATAAATAATATGATAAACCAAAAATATGGCAAATACTGCTTTTATTAATAATAATACCTTCTTAGGTTGTTTACATTTCATGGACAGAGTACAGTATTTTCATCTAGATCTTCCAGATAATATGCGCCTACTCCGGCCACTGAAGTGATGCGATATGGTCTTTCCCAGTTAGGCTCCAGCTTCCCCCAAGCTGGGTTTTTAGCAGTACCCAAAACTTTTCTTAACACCAAATCTCCTGGTGCTAGTGGCCTCGCTTCACATTGGCATCATACTTTTGCTTGAGCTTGTGTTGATAATAGGCCAATTGAACCATTGCATTTTCTCTTCGTTCCTCTATTAAGTCTAAGCTCTTCTCTAGTAATCCGTTGTTATCGCTCGGATTGAAAGAACTTGTTCTCTGCGTTGGGAAGCCAGTCTCTAGAGGAATAATAGCCTCGGCTCCATAAGTCATCAAAAAAGGGGGTTTCCCCTGTTGACCCGCGAGGGGTAGTTCGATACGTCCAGAGGACATGGGGCAGTTCTTCAACCCATCTTCCCTTCGCATCATCCAACCTCTTCTTGAGTCCGTTAACTATGACCTTGTTAACAGCCTCGGCTTGTCCATTTCCCTAAGGATATGCTGGGGTGAAATATCTATTCGTTATTTCCAGGTCACAACAGTATCTCCTGAAGGATTTGCTATCAAACTGAAGGCCATTGTCCGAGATGAGGGTACGAGGGACTCCGAATCGAGTGACAATGTTTTTCCAAACAAATTTCTTGGCTTCTACGTCCCTGATATTCGCCAAGGGTTCAGTTTCGACCCATTTAGTGAAGTAGTCTGTGTCGACTAGTAGGTACCTTTTATTCCCTGTTGCCTTGGGGAAAGGGCCAACAATGTCCAAGCCGCATTGAGCAAATGGCCAAGGGCTGGACAGGGGATTAAGGACTCCCCCTGGTTGGTGTATGTTTGGTACAAATCTTTGGCAATGGTCACACTTCTTTACATACTCTTGTGCTTCTTTCTGCATGTTTGGCCACTAGTAGCCCTAAGTGATGGCTCGGTGAGACAAAGATCTGCCTCCAGTGTGGCTTCCACAAATCCCTTCATGTAACTCTTCAAGGAGTAGTTCTAATGCCACAGGATGTATGCATAATAGGTAGGGCCCAGAAAAGGAGCGTTTGTACAGCTTTTGGTCCTTAGATAGCCAAAACTGAGGAGCCTTTCTTCGCACCTTTTCAGCTTCTGACTTCTCCTCAGGTAAGATGTCCTCCTTAAGGAATAGCATTATAGGATCCATCTAGCTCGGCCCTACCCTGATTTGATGGATCTAGACCATATCTTTTTTCATTATAGCAGGCTTGCACAAGTTCTCAACAAGTATGACCTGAGGCAAATCTTGTGTCATGGAGGTGGCAAGAGTAGCTAGGAAATCTGCATGTGTGTTTCCACCTCTATGGATATGTATCAAACTAAAAGATTCAAAACCTGATTGCAAGCGCTTAGCCTGACTTAAATATTCTTGCATTCTCACGTCCTTGGCTTCTAACTCCCCATTCACTTGGCCTATGACCAACCTCGAATCAGAGAATATCTCTATTGCCTTTCCGCCCATTTTTTGCACCATGGCCATTTCCACCAATAGAGCCTCATATTCAGCCTCATTGTTTGTGGCCGAGAAGTCCAGTCTCAATAATTTCTCAATAGTAATCTTCTCGAGGGATACTAGAACTAGTCCCACTCCGGAACCCCTCTGATTTGCCGTACCATCAACGTATACTCTCCAGGATAAAGGATCTTGTAGGGAGATCGTGCTAACTGATTTTCCATCCATGCCTTGCTTTTCTACTTCTACCTCCAATGGGGATTCAGCGAACTCAGTTACTAGATTGACGAGGATTTGACCCTTAACAGAGGTACGAGGCATATATTTGATATCAAAAGCTCCTAGGATTGTGCCCCACTTAGCAATCCTCCCTGTGTAATCAGCACTTCGGAGCAGAGTTTTGAGCGGAAGTTGAGTTAGGATAACAACTGTGTGTGCCTGGAAGTAGTGGAGGAGTTTACGTGTAGCATGCACCACCACCAAAATGGCCTTCTCCAGTGGTAGATAACGGACCTCGGTGTCATGTTACTCACATAATAAACTGGCCTTTGTGTGCCGCTATCAACTTGTATCAACACCAAGCTTACAACATGAGGGGCCACAGCAATATAAGCAAACAGGACTTCATCCACCTCAGGATTGGACATAATAGGCGGCCGAGAGAGATATTCCTTAAGCCGCTGGAAGGCCAAAGCACACTCCTCAGTCCACTCAAATCCCTTCCACCTATTCATCAACAGGAAGAAAGGTCTGCATCTATCCACTGACCGAGAGATAAACCGGTTCAAGGCAGCAGTCATTCCGGTTAGCTTCTGGACTTCCTTGGGATTCCGAGGTGGTTGTAAA
>JARYZH020001225.1:0-35653 GCA_030021035.2 Notholithocarpus densiflorus
TATATATTTATATGATAGGGATATTTTAGCCATAAATTTAATACCCCCGAAGCATCACACAAAAAGGGTCGACGACCCCCACATACTTGTCAACTTCATGGAAACCAACGGAAGACTTAGGTCGACGACACCAAACGTGATGACCCCACAAATGAAACTCGACGGGCAGCTCTATAAGCTGATGGGAAACCATTGGACGAGTTAAGGGCCTGACGGGGAGGAAAGGCCAACGGATCTAGCAAAGCCTTGCTTGACCCCTGCGGAGATCTATACAAGGAAATATCTTGCACTCCACAATTAACCCTAATCAAGAGAGTCCCCACAAGGAAAAGATCTCGCAAAATATGGGTATTAATGAGGATCTTCCCTACAAGGAAAGACCTTCCCCACCAAGAAATGAATGTCAGCTCTACACTACTATAAAATCCCGAAAACCCTCACAAACCAAGGTACGCACAATTTACCCCAGCTCTGGCACTCTAGAGTTGTGAAAGTTCTCTAACTTAACCTTCGGATGGTATTTGGCTAGTACCACACCAGTACTCTCTGCAAGGTCTTCTTTGTTTCTATTTCGCAGGTTTTGTCTAGAGCACGTGAGGACCGTATGGCTCGCTGACGATTTTTTGGCATCATCAGTTGGCATTGTTTGTGGGAAATCGTACAAAAACAATAACAGCTATATTACCACTTCCCAAACAAAGAGTTGTATGGTACTCACTCGCTCAATGGCAACCAACAACCATACTGGGGAAGAACCACTCATTACCACCCTTGAAAGATAGGTACAAACCTTAGCTGCGACTGTGGAACTCCTTACTAAGCAAAATCACGACCTGGAGGAATAGCTGCGCCAAAGGGATGCTGGGCCTAACAGTCACGGAGAAGAGCAAGAGGGTATCAGTGCCGAAATGAGGAACCAAGAAGGACTAGAAGGCAGTAATGCTCCAAGCAAACTAGAGCGACAAGATACCAGCCGTCCATCTGTCGCAGAAACAGCACCACCACATATAGTCGCGGAGATGCAGATGATGAAAGAGCGGATGGACTTCATGATGAACACTCTTAGAGGACGGGTGTAAAGCGACCTCGACGAGTTAGTTCACCGGACGGACCTGCCTTTTACATCACCTGTCACTTCGTTCCCCCTTCCGCCGAAGTTCCGTATGCCACAAGTAGAAGCCTACGATGGGTCAAAGGATCCCTTAGATCACCTGTTGTCATTCAAAACCCTTATAAACCTGTAAGGCGTGGCAGACGAGATCATGTGTCGAGCCTTCCCGACTATGCTGAAGGGTCCTGCAAGGGTATGGTTCAGCAGGTTAACACCTAACTCTATCAGTATCTTCAAGGAGCTGAGTGCGCAGTTTGCCTCACATTTTATTGAGGGGCACAAATATAAGAAGTCCACTGCATGCCTGATGAGTATTAAGCAACGAGAGGATGAGACGCTGAGGTCCTACATAACCCGCTTCAATAAGGAAGCCCTTTCGATAGACGAGGCTGATGACAAGATACTTGTTGCTGCATTCACCAATTGATTGTGGAAGGGGAAGTTTCTGCTCTCCTTATACAAAAATGACCCGAAGACCATGTCAAATGTGCTTTATTGAGCTACTAAGTACATGAATGCTGAAGATGTGTTACTAGCTCTAGAGGATAAACCCAAGAAAAGGGAAAGGTAAGAAGATGCATGACAGGACAGGGGGCGGAAGACGACCAGAGCCAGAAATCGACGAAAGGATAGGCACTCCAAGCCCCCCATTGGAAGATTTGTGAACTTCACCTTGCTGACTGCCCCTATCGATCAGGTTCTGATGCAGATCAAGGATGATGCATCCTTAACGTGGCACGACAAGTTGAAGGGAGATCCCAGTAAGAGATCCTAGTAAAAGGCCATCGGGACCATGATCACGACACTGAGTGTTATGACTTGAAGCAACAGATTGAAACCCTTATTAGACAGGGGAAATTGCAATGATTTGTCAACAAAGAAAGGGCAGATCCACCACAGGAACAGGTTGCTAGAAGGGATAGTGAGCGCTTCAGGCTGCCCATAGGGGATATAACGATGATTGTAAGGGGCATCGCAGCTTCTAGTTCATCCAAGAAGGCCCGCAAGACTTACCTCAGGATGGTTCAGAACGTCCAGCTGACAGGTTTCATCCCAAAGATGACATGGGTCGACAACCTTATAATTGGATTCTCGGAAGAAGACGCTCGACGTCTCTACCACCCACATGATGACGCACTCGTTATTAGTATTTGGGTAGGGGATTACAACACTCATTGAGTCCTAGTTGATAATGGAAGCTCTGCTGATATCCTCTACTACTCGGCATTCCAGCAAATGGAGAAAGAGCAACTCGTGCCAGCTAACGCACCACTCGTTAGGTTTGGAGGAATAAGGGTATACCCCCTCGACGTGGTCACATTGTCCATAATGGACGGTGACTACCCTCAGCAAATTACTAAGGATGTTACATTCCTCGTTGTCGGCTGCTCATCTACCTACAATGCCATACTGGGTTGACCTACCCTTAACTCATGGAGGGCCACGACTTCAACCTATTACCTGATAATCAAATTTCCCACCGAGTACGGAGTAGGAGAGGTACGTGGGGACCAAGTAGCAGCACATGAGTGTTACATAGCAATGTTGGAGATGGACGACCACTTACAGACCATGAGCATTGAAGAACAGAGGGCGGTCACAGAGCCCGTTGAAGGATTGGAGGAGATACTTCTTGATAACTTTAGGCCTGAGCAAACGACTAGGATCGGACCCTCGCTAGTCCGCTAGTCCATCAAGCGCTCACGGCATTCCTAAAAGAAAACCAAGATATCTTCGCTTGGAGTCATGAAGATATGCCCGGGATCGACCCTTTAGTCATGGTGCATAGGTTGAATGTGTCACCCTCTTTTCCCCCTATCTGCCAGAAGAAATGAGTATTCGCCTCGGAACGAGACCAGGCTATAGCGGAAAAGTCTGCAAACTATAGGATGCAGAATTTATCAGGGAGGTGTACTACCCTGACTGGCTGGCCAATGTAGTGATGGTTAAAAAAGCCAACAGAAAATGGAGGATGTGTGTAGACTTCACAGACTTAAACAAGGCGTGCCCTAAGGATAGCTACCCCCTCTGGTGGGTTGACATCCTGGTAGACTCGACAGTAAGACACTAGTTATTGAGCTTTATGGATGCATTTTCTGGTTACAACCAATTCAATTTGGACGAAGCTGATCAGGAGAAAACTTCGTTTATCACCAGTCAAGGCCTCTTCTGCTTCAAGGTGATGTCGTTCGGTCTTAAGAATGCGAGCGCAGCATATCAGAGGCTCATGAACAAAATGTTTGTGCATTAGATTGGAAGAAACGTCCAAGTTTACATGGACGACATGCCAGTGAAGAGCCGAAGGGAGGACGGTCATCTAAACGACCTCAAGGAGACCTTTGACAACCTTCGCTCTTACAACATGAAGCTCAATCCAAGCAAATGTGCATTTAGGGTGACAGCTGGAAAATTCTTAGGTTTCATAGTGTCTTAGAGAGGTATCGAAGTCAACCCAGACAAGATCCAGGCCATAATGGAGATGGCACCACCAAGGAACACAAAAGAAGTGCAATGCTTTAGCAACAAGGTGGCTGCGCTGAACAGGTTCGTTTCGAGGGCGACGGATAAGTGTCTGCCTTTCTTTCGCACGCTGAAGAAGTCCTTCGAGTGGACAGCCCAATGCCAACGAGCTTTTGATGATCTAAAAGCATACCTCTCTTCCCCACTATTGCTAAGTCCCTCCCAACCAGGGGAAGAGCTATTTCTCTATCTGACTGTCTCCTCGACTACCGTCAGTATGGCCTTAGTCAGAGAAGAAGATAGGGTGCAAAAGCCTGTGTACTACACTAGCCGAGCACTCCGTGGCGCAGAGGAGAAGTACCCACCGATGGAGAAGCTCATCTTCGCTTTAGTTATCACAGCCTGTAATTTCAGGCCATACTTCCAGGCCCACACTATGGTCGTTCTGACAGACAAGCCTCTACGGCGGGCAATGAGTAACCTTGAAGTAGCTAGACGGATGGCACTATGGGCAATAGAATTAAGCGAATTTGACGTATAATACCGCCCGCGTACTACCATAAAGGGCCAGGCGGTCACTGACTTCATTGTGGAATTCACCAACACGGAAGGCTAGGGGGTAGAAGAGAATACCCAATGGAGTATTCACATGGATGGATTATCTAACAGGCAGGCTAGTGGGGCAGGTATAGGGCTTTATTCTCTAGAAAGGGACGAAATCGAGTGTATGGTTCATCTCGACTTCCCTACGACCAACAATGAAGCGGAGTACGAGGCCCTAGTGGCAGGACTAGATTTTGCCAGAGCCGTAGGGGCCATGAGTGTGGTTGCGTATTGCGATTCTCAGGTGGTCACAAGTCAGGTGAATGGTGACTACGAATGCAAAGGGGAAAGAATGAAGAAATATCTAGAGCAAGTAAGGAAATAAGTGAGCGAGTTTCAGGCCAAGTTTGTTTAAATCCCCAGGGAAGAAAATGAGGAAGCCGACCATCTCGCCAAAGCCACATCAGCAGAACACATGCTCATCCCTAGTAAGGTACTTTTTTTTATTCAGCTCTTACCTTTGATAGATGGCGTCGGTGTGCAGGAAGTAGACCCGGGAAGTAACTAGACCACACCGATAGTTTCTTATTTGAAAGACGGTACACTACCTGACGGTAAGGAGGCTGCAAGAAAGCTGAAGGTCCAAGCAGCACGATTCGTCCTGATAAAGGATGTCTTGTACAAAAGAGGCTTTTCCCGCCCGTACCTAAGGTGCTTGGGCCCCGAGGAAGCGGACTACGTCATGAGGGGATCTGCGGGAACCATTCCGGGTCACGGTCGTTGGTGCACAAGTTGATTCGAGTTGGATACTATTGGCTCACCATGTAGAAGGATGCCCAAGCCTATGTCAAAGCCGGTGACAAATGTCAAAGGTTCATCCACGTCATCAGACAACCAACAGAAGAGCTCACTCCAATGACGGCCCCATGGCCTTTTGCTCAATGGGGGTTAGACATCATGGGCCCATTCCCAATAGCGATAAGACAGATGATGTTCTTAGTGGTCGACATAGATTACTTTACCAAATGGGTTGAAGCTAAAGCCTAGAGAAGAACATACGAAGTTTCCTCTGGAGCAACATCATCTGTAGGTATGGGATCCCTAGAATCTTGGTCTCAGATAACGGAAAACAATTCGACAACGACTCGTTTAGAGATTTTTGTTCACAATTGGGAATCAAGAATCACTACTCCTCTCCTGCCCACCCTCAGGCCAATAGACAAGTTGAGGTTATGAACCGAGCCTTGCTCAGGATCATCAAGACTTGGGTCAAGGGGGCAAAGGGTATATGGCCAGAAGAGTTGCCAAGCGTACTATGGGTGTACAGGATGACAACAAGGACACCTACAGGAGAAACGCCGTTTCGACTAGCGTACGGAAGCGAAACCGTCATCCCAGCTGAGATTGGACTTACAAGCTACAGAGTGAGAAACCATGACGAAAGTAGGAATGATGAAGCTATGCGCTTGCAGCTTGACTTGGTGGATGAGGTCAAAGCAACGACCGTACAAAGATTAACACGGTACCAAAACCTCATGGCCAAGCACTACAACTCAAGAGTAAGACACAGAGACTTCCAGGTTGGAGATCTCGTATTGAGAAAGGTGACGGGTGCTACAAGATATCCCTCCCAGGGAAAGCTATGACCTAATTGGGAAGGACCCTACAGGATCGCTTCATGGCAGAGGAAAGGAACCTACCACCTGGAGACGCTAGACGGACAAAAGTTGCATCACCCATGGAACACGGAGCACCTGAGGAAATACTATTAGTAAACAACGGCGCGAAGAACAACACTCCTCATTTCCAGTTTACTTCCTTTTAGTTAAATTTTACTATCTACAGTACTTTTTAAGCCCAAAGGGCAGGTTTTTATTCTTTCAAGAACAATTTTTTACTTATGCACG
The DNA here is from genome assembly GCA_030021035.2 of Notholithocarpus densiflorus. Classification (NCBI taxonomy): domain Eukaryota; kingdom Viridiplantae; phylum Streptophyta; class Magnoliopsida; order Fagales; family Fagaceae; genus Notholithocarpus; species Notholithocarpus densiflorus. The sequence goes on from JARYZH020001225.1 coordinate 6,022, forward strand.
CATTTATCATAATAAGAGGAGTTATTCAGATATGACCTGTGTATGTCTGTACAAAACTACATATGTGATCAAGTCCATAAATGGATGACCTCATTATTAAATCCACAAGTTGACAAGTTCATCCCATGGGGATGTCTTGAAATTATTAAGTCCACAAGTGGATGAGTTCATTATTACATCCACAAGTGAACGAGTTCACTATTAGGTCCACAAGTGGACGAGTTCATCCCATGGGGATGTCTTGAAATCATAGTACACAAGTGGACAAATTCATTATTAAATCCACAAGTGGACGAGTTCATTATTACATCCACAAGTGGATGAGTTCACTATTAGGTCTACAAATGGACAAGTTCATCCCATGGGGATGTCTTGAAATCATAGTCCACAAGTGGATGAATTCATTATTAAATCCACAAGTGGACGAGTTCATCCCATGTGGATGCCTTGAAATTATTAAGTCCACAAGTGGACGAGTTCATTATTACATCCATAAGTGGACGAGTTTGTTATTAAGTCCACAAATGGACTAGCTCATTATTAGGTCCACAAGTGGACGAATTCATCCCAAGGGATGCTTAGAAATTATAGTCCGTAAGTGGACAAATACATTAAGTCTATAAGTAGACAGGTTTGTTACTAAGTCCTTAAAAGGATGAATTTATCACAAAGTCCACAAGTGATGCCTAGAAGGATGAATTTATCACAAAGAATGAATTTATCACGAATTCATCCCAAGGGATGCCTAGAAGTCCACAAATGGACAGAAACATTAAGCCCACGAGCAGACGGATTCGCCAAATTTTAAAATGGACAAGTTCACCCCAAAAGGGTGCCTCCAAGTTATTGTTAAAATATTAATAGACGAGTTCACCTCAAGAATATCCTTAAAATACTAAGTCTAAAAGTGGACGGGCTCATTCCTAGGGCATTAATTCTTCTAAGGCCTCGTTTGGGAGGAGGGAATGGAATGGAAAGGAATGAAAAGAATAATTTTAGAATATTTTTCCCTTCCCTTGTTTGAGAGTTTTAATGGAGAGAATGGAAAGCCCATTCCCTTGTTTAGGAGTTTAAGTAGGTGGTAATTGAATGGATAGGAGGGAACACTCATTCCTCTCTATTCCCTTAAAACCTCAAATTTTCATTCCCCCAAAAATTGGGAGGAATGGGAGGGAATGAAATTAGATTTAATGATTTTTTTACTAAAACTCCCAAAATACCCCTATATATTCAACCCTTTATTTTAAAATAGGGGTCTAATAGTAATATTGTCGTAAAATGATTCCATTCCATTCCCTCCATGTTGCTCCCAAATAAGATTACTTACATTCCATTCATTTTCATTCCTTTATTTTAAAACATCCAATCAAGGTTACTTAATTCCATTCCATTCCATTCTTTTCCATTCCTTTCCCTTACTTAAATACATTCCATTCCTTTCCATTCCCTTATGATCATTCCATTCCATTCCCTTATGAACTCCCAAACGGAGCCTAAGGGACGGGTACACCCAACAAGACGGGGACATTCTAGCACATATATTAGTCCCAAGGTGAACAGACATACGCATATCTCAAAACAAGAAACCAACAAGAGCATATTAAAAGCGACGGATGTAAAATATTAAAAAGACACCATAAATTAAAAGAAGTGTTTACAACAAAGCCCAAAAACAAAAAGGGCACTTAACATCGTCTAAAAATAAGATTGGATACAAAAAAAGTTAAAAAAAAAAAAAAAAATTAAAACTATACTGAAGGGTTCTGGGTGTCCTGGGAGGAAGGGTTCTCAACGTTCGGAGCAGAAGGGATCTCAGCATCTTTTGAAGGAGGATCATCAGCAGACGGAGCCAAGGGAGCGACGGGTCCTTCGACAGCAGGTTGAGCAAAAACCATACTGTCATCTTTTGGATCCCATTTTGACTGAGTAGAGTCATTGGTCTCCTTACTAATAGTGTCGCCACTTGCAGAGGTCGTCGACAGCGGGTCGTCCATGGTGACTTTGGATAGATCCAGGTTTAGGTAGACAGACCTAACCTGCTTCAGGCAGTCCTAACCTACTTCAGGCAGTCCTCAAACCCGTCACCATAATAGACTACACATGCATCAATAAAAGGTTGGGAAGCCTTGAACTTTGCTATGGCGTTAGCCCTGGCCGTCTTTACCTGCTTATAAAGGGCCGTCAGCTCCTTCTTCAAGTTCGCCTCAGCCATTCTTGCGGCACACTACCTTTGAGTTTTGGAGTAGGCGTTTCACTGCAGTCACTATTCCAAGCTCACAGAAGGAGGGTATTTGTACTGCTACTATGCATGGGTACTGGCAAGCCGTGATGACCTCGTTTGAGCAAGAGTTGTTGGGCAGCCGTGGGTTTTCTCTCATTCCTCCTGATGGCCTTAGTGTAGTTATTTCCGCCAACCCTCGGTTGCTCCTTCCCACTAAGTCTGTGGTGGTATATGCTAAGAAGCAGAGTCGGTCTGCTATATTTAAGTGGGTTGAGAAGGAGAGAGGATGGTTCTGGTATGCTGGTGACTATCCCACGGGCTGGGAGAAGAGAATGAAGGTGATAAACATCTTTGTGCCCGTGAAGAAGAATTTTGCACCTCGGTCCGCCAAGCCTAAGTCTGCCAAAAAGGGTGATGACTCCTCTGAAACTTGTTCAGACATTGTGCCTTTTGAGGGTGACCTTCCTCCTGTATGTAACATAGTTTTAAAGAGCTCTCCTCCTCCTTTTGCTCGTACTTGTTCCAGCAAGTGCCCTACTACAGCCAAGTCTAGGCCTACTGCTCCGCGGCCATCTGTTGATGCTCCTTTTTGTAAGACCCGAGGCAGCAAAAGGAAGACATCTCCTCCTCCTGCATCCACCACTACTTAGAGGAGAGTATGTTATCTCTAATTTTTCTTCATCTTCATTATTTTTGTACAAGGTTTTTCTGTGGCTAACCCCATATACTTGTTGACTCATTCCCTTCTTCTTGTCTTTTCTTTTCTTTTGCAGTCTAAGCATAAGGAGGATACATCTGTCACTTGACCTATATTGCTTAATGAGCCCGATTTTGAGGTATATGTCCCTCTTTTCCCTTTCCTTCTTTTTCCTCTTTTGCACGTATTTCCCTTGCCACGTGTCATTGATTGCCCCATTTCTCTCTTTCCTCTTCTTTTCGCATCATCAATTATCATGCATTATTCTCCCTATCTCCATAAATCACCCATGGCTGAGGAGGTTTTTGCCACAATGGGCACCCATGGAGAGTTTCTTCGATGGGGTTGATGTGGTGGCTGAGTCTATGGCCTCTGCCGCTCCTGCTATTGCACAAGGAGTTCCTGTCGAGACTCTCATCCCTTTCGTCGAGCCGGTACCCGTAGATGAGGGTACTCATACTGAGAGGGTTAGTGACCCTGCTCCCATTCTTGCTGAGACTCCTACTCCCTAAAAGGGAGCTACTTCTCCGATTGCCTCCCAACCTGAGATTGAGTCTCCTGCTACTTCTCTTGTCATCTCCATGAGCGATCCTTTCGCGGCTTTGTCTCAGGCCGTAAAGGATGGCTCCTCCCTGGTAGTTACTCCTTCATACATTCCTGGCTCCACCACATGTGGGCCTGATGCAGACTTGTCCTCTAAGGATTCTGAGGAGGTTCTTGAGGACTCTAATGACGAACCTACCATGAAGAAGAGAGTTTTTCTGATTCTGATGAGGAGGGGGGTGATGACCATAAGACCGAGACCATGGGTATGTTTCTCTCATACTTGTTAAACTTTTCTCTTCGCCCTTTGTCATTACCTTCTTCTTCCTTTTTCCTTTTATATGTATCTACAAAACCTCCCAATGTAATCTCAATTCATTTTGCATGTATGTTCTTCTGATTGCATAGACTTTTGAGGAGCCAGAGGTTGCAGTAGACACAGCAATACCTACTGTCACTCCTCTTGCCACACCTGCAGCACCCGTTTCTGCTACGCCTTCAGCACCAGTTTCTGTCGTTCCCACAGCCTCCATTCTCACGAGTCCTGGTACATTTTCTTTCTTTCCTCCTCTTCCTTATTTCTTCATCATGAATTCATTCTTCTTACTTCATGGTTTCTCACATCGCGTTTCATATTCTTTATCAGGTCCGATTCTCACTACCCCTTCTCAGTTTGAGGTGGGCAGTAGTTCTGCCACAATTCCTAACCTTGTGAGTGAGGCCACAGCCTTCTTTACTCGTTTCGATCAGCCTGAGGTTAATGACCTTGATCCCGCAGACTTTTAGGGTTCGGGGCCTCCCTATGTTGACTTCCATGGCTTTAGAGTTCTTGGGGATTGTGTTTCCCACTTGAAGGCGATTTACAGCAGCCGTGGTGACTTTATACAGGAATTCCATCTTGCCCGTTCTACTAGAGAGAACTTTTTGAATTTGTTGGGGAGCGTGATGAACGACATCAAGCACAACTTCGTTCATACCATTTCTGCCGAGAGGATCTTACAGTGGAGAGCTGCGGTACAGGAGCTTGTCAGCGTGGGCTTTGTTGTAGATTTCCTTTTGGACCATCTTCATGAGATTGCCCAGGCCTTCTTCATGAAGAAGGTTCAGCCTGCTATTGATGTCATTGATACATATATCGAGGCTCTGAGGAAGGAGGTGGCGGACTTTGTCGTGAGCGCCTTCTTTCTAGCATTGGTGGATCCAGGTGCTTTGGAGATCAAACTCTTATTTCCAAACTTCATTGATTATGTAGTTTTCCCTTTGTTTCTCTTCCCTTATTCCCCTATCTAGTACACTTTATGTTTCCTATAGTACTTATTTGGCAAGTCTGAAATGACTGCCATAGTTTGGGTTTGTAACTATGATGCTACACTTTGTTACTATTTTCGCTATGACTATGATACAATATGCTTTCATAATACTTCATACTTTTTCATTACATACTGATAAAAGCATGTTACAATCTTGCCTTGTGACATAGTCACTTGAAGGAAAAGAAAAGAAAAAAACAGGAAACTAATTAAACAAAAGGGGATAACTACATGATTTTCTTTCAAGCATAATAATGTTTTTGCCACTTACCATTGATAGGATCCATCAAGTCTTTACCATCCGTCTAGGCTAGATGATAATACCCACCTGCATGCGCTTCTATCACAAGAGGTCCCTCCCATTTTGGTGAAAACTTAGATGATCCTGCCATTCTTCGCCTGACATGGTCTGCTACCTTTAATACAAGCTGTCCTTCTGCAAAAACTCTTTCCCTAGTTATTCTACCATAGGCTTCAGTCATCCTTTGTCTATATTTGCGACTGCGCTCTTGAGCTTCTTCTCTTTTTTCGTCGAGCTCTTCTAGGTCCTCACATCTTTTTTCCGCATAGGCTTCCTTTTCTTTTTCTTTCTTCCGCATCTGCATAACTCTTAAAGAGGGAGTCATCACTTCTGCTGGGCTCATTACCTCTGTTCCGTAGACCAAGGAAAAGGGTGAAAACCCTATAGCTGACTTTGGTGAATTTCTGTAAGCCCAAAGAGCGTATGGCAGATGCGTCGCCCATCCTTCCGTATATTGTTGGCTCATTTTACTGATGATCTTTATGAGGGTCTTGTTTGTCGCCTCTGCCTGCCTATTCCCTTGAGGGTAGCAAGGCGATGACCGATGGTGCTTGACTTGGTAGAACTCCAGCATCTTCCTCACATCACTATTGACAAAGGGTGTGCCATTGTCACTGATAATCTTATGAGGTACCCCAAACCTGACAATTATGTTCTCCTTGATGAAGTTTGCTACTGCTCCTCCCGTAGCCTTACGGAGTGGTACTACCTCTGCCCATTTGGTGAAATACTCCATAGCCACTAGGATCCATATGTATCTGCACAATGGTGGAGTAACTGGTCCCACCAAATCAAGCCCCCAAGTGTGGAAGGTCCATGGGGTGACCATGCTGTGTAAGTTCTGCAGATGAGTGTGAATCAGATTGGCTTGTACTTGGCAACTGTGACATTTTTTCACAAACTCTGATGTGTCTCTCTTCATGGTAGGTTAGTAGTAACCCATTTGTAGCAGGCATCTGTACAACTTTTTCTTCCCCTGGTGTTCCCCACACTCTCTTACGTGTACTTCTTTTATCATCTCACTTGCTTCCTCGGGACCCAAATATTGTAGTGGGTCCCCATCATATCCTTTCTTGAAAAGGACTCCATCATGTAAAAAATATCGTGTCGCCAACCTCTTAAGCTTGTATCTGTCACTGTGCTTTTGTGGCAAGATACCTTCTGTCAAGTACTGCATGAGTGGACTCCTCCAGTCTTTGTTGAGGAATACAACATAAATTTTCTCTATGTCTACTGCAAGCTGGTAGGCCTCACATTGGGTTTGGACTTGATCTGCGTCCTTACCCATACTTGGCCAATAAAAACCTGCCCTTTGGAGTCTGCGATAAAGATTGACTTCTCTGTAGAATCCGCAGGTTTTATCATGTACTTCCTTCAGCTTTCTTCGGGCTTCCTCCTGCCCCACGCATCTTGACAGGACCCCACCTGGTATCCTGCGATACAATTCTCATCTTACTAAGGCGTAGTCTTTTAGCGCCTTCAATTCTGCCATGTCTTCTTCCCTCGTCAAAGCTTCCTTTATAGGAATCCTCCAATCTTCTTCACATTGTTCCTCTTGGAACTATTCCTTCAGCATCTCGACAATAGACTCCTTCCTCTTACTGACTTTTATACTGGTGCTATCTCCTTCAAAAATTATTTGCGAGCCTAATGCAGCCAGCGCATCCGCATACCGGTTCTCGTTCCTTGGAGCATGCTCTATCTCAAACGTTGAAAACTTTTCTTCCATCTTTTAGGCCATTGTTCTGTACGGGGCTAAGCTGGGTTCCTTCAAGGAAAAGCTTCCCCTGGTCTGGCAGACCACCAGGTTCGAATCACCCATCACTTTTAAATGCTTGATTCCCATTACAAAGGTCGTGGCTAGCCTAGTTAGATAGGCCTCATATTCTACCGTATTTTTTGAATAAGGGAATTCTAATTTGAATGAAAGAGCCACAGCCTTGTCTTCTTCGCGATACAAAACTACTCCCACTCCTCCTAATTAGGTGGTAGAAGACCCATCAAACTTCATCACCCACTACTTTCTGACTTCTTCTGCTATGGCTACCTCTCCTAGGATCTCATCGTCCAGCGGGAATTCTTCTTCTCTTGGGAATTGCACTAACAAGTCTGCTATAGCTTGGCTCTTCACTACTTTGGGTGTTCCTGTTTTCTAGTCGTACTGTGACAATTGTAGTGACCACTGGGATATTCTGCCAAAAAGAATTGGCTGCCGCAACAAAGCCTTGATCGCATGAGACTTAGTTATCAGCCACACCTCATAAGCCAGGAAATAATGGCATAGCATTTGCGAAGCATATACTATGGCCAAGCATGCCCTCTTTGCCCTCAGGTAGTAAGTCTTTGCATCCTTCAAGGCACGGCTGATGTAGTAAACCGGTTGCTTAATGCCACCCCCATCCTCTTGGGCAAATAACGTGCCTATAGCATACGAGTTGGTGGCTAAGTAGAGCAGTAATGGCTTTTTGCGGATTGGGGCTTGCACAATAGGGAGGTTCATCATAATCTGCTATAGCCTTTTGAAGGCCATCTGCTGTGTTTCTCCCCACTCAAAACTTTACCCCTTCTTAAGTACTCTGGCGAAGGTAGAAGTAATTGATGCCAAGCCAGGGATGAATCTCCGGATGTATGAGACCTTCCCCAAGAAACTCTTTAACTCCTTCACTGTGGTTGGCGGTTTCATGATTGCTATGGCCGTAGCTTTGGCCAGGTCCACATCTATCCCTCTGCTGTGAACTAAGAAACCCATAAATTTCTCAGAGGATACCCCAAATGCACACTTGAGGGGATTCATCCTTAGTTTGAAAGCTCTACATCTTTCAAATACTCTTCTCAATACTTGTACATGCTCTTCTCGCTTCTTTGACTTCACGACTATGTCATCCACGTAGTCCTCCAATTCTCGGTGCATCATGTCATGGAATATAGTTGTCATTGTCCGTTGATAAGTTGCGCCTGCATTTTTCAACCCGAAAGGCATCACAGTATAGTAAAAATTGCCTATAGGTGTTCTGAAAGCAATTTTCTCCGTATCTCTTTGTGCCATTCTGATCTAATTATACCCGCTGAATCCACCCATGAATGAAAACATGGCGTTCCCCTCCGCAGAATCTATCAGCAAATCCATGTTTGGCAATGGGAACTCATCCTTTGGGCAGACTTTGTTGAGATTTTTGAAGTCTACGCAACACCTTATCTGCTCGTTCTTCTTCTTTACTGGCACTATGTTGGATAACCAGTGCGAGTGTTGGATGGGCTAAATGAATCTTGCGGCCAGCAATTTCTACACCTCCTTGACTATCTGTTCCTCTATCTCAGTGTGGAAAATCCTGGCAGGCTGAGCCACTAGCTTGGCCTCAAGGTCCACATTCAATGTGTGCACCACTAGCCCAAGATCCAATCTTGGCATTTCGCTGTAATCCCATGCAAAAACATCTTTAAACTCTTTCAGCAATAATATCAATTCTGATTTCTCCTTTTTCTGGCAGTCTTGAACTAATTGAGATAGGTCTTTATTCTTGTGGATTAGACCCCAGGTTAATTTCCTCCAACTTTTTTTCTGCCATAACCTATACATCCTTTTCCGTCGCAATTTCCTCATCTTGTTCTTTATTAATTCCTTCCTCCGAACATTCTTGCACCACGTAGCATACCAAGCTTTTATGCTGCCACTCTTGTCTAGGTTGCATATCACATGTGGGCACCCGCGCACCTTCATAATTTGTATACAATTCTGCCATCAATGCCTCAAACCCTGACACATTGTGGTGTGTCATCTAACTCCACAATGGGTGCTTCCTTCCTTTTCTTCTTCTGCGATAGCAGCTTCCTCAGATCGGGTTCCAAATCACCTTGGATGTCCTCCCACCTAGGTACAAAGGTACCTCGCGGTTTCGATACTGAGCTCTCCCCAGATGGTGCCCATTGGTCGTAAAACATAGTTTCTACTAAATGAGCCTCGGCCTACTCTAATGGCGATGGATTTGCTGCTATGCATATCATTCTGCCATTTAACCTTCCCTTCACACACTAATGATAGATGGACGAGACTAATCGGTGCTTATGTAACCATGGTCTTCCCAGAAGCACATGGTACGAGACATCCATTTTTACCACATGGAAGTGGGCTAGGGAGGTTATTAGACCCACCTTCAGCCATAGCTGAATGTGGCTTGCTGTGTACTTGCCTCTTCCCCCGAATCCTGTCATTTCCATTGGGCATCCCTGAATCTTCCTCTCTGAAATTCCTGTTGCTTGAAGAGTGCTTAGTGGGATAAGATTTACGGAAGCACCCGTATCCACCAAGGCTCTCTTGATGGGAATCTGATTTATAGATGTTGCCAAGTAAAGGGGCCTCCTGTGATTTGAGTTCCCCACTTCCATATCCTCATCACTAAAAGTGATCTCACTTGACTCTTGCAGGAGAGCTCTGTCATTTGCAACTTCAGCTGTTAGGCATTTTATCCCTGCCCCAATGGCAATGCTTACCAGGGCCTCTGTAGCTATCTTTCGCTCTTTCACTATGAGCCCCAATTGGTGGAACAAATTCTTGAACTTGGAACTCTTCTGTAAGGTGGTGATAACTGCGGCTAGCAGGGCTGGAGTTTCTTCTTCGTCTTCCCTTGGATCTGCGCAAATCACAATAGCTGCTACACCCTTCCCTTTGTGGTTTGGGAGTGGGTTTCTTTGAACTTCGGGCTGGGACAACTCTAGAGTCCCTTCCTTGATTCTGCAGTGCACCAGCTTGCGAAGTGCCCAACATTCTACGGTAGGATGCTGCACATAGTTGTGCAAGCAGCAAAAGCGTGGGTCTCTCTGCTCTTATTCTGTGGGTTCTCTAGACACCTGATTGGGTTTAAAAACTCCGTCTGCTATCCACTTATCTAGGAGCACATCTAGCTCCTTTGGAGTGCATAGTAGTGGTGGAGGGGTATCATATTCCCTTCCGTCATCTATCCTTTTTCTTTCGCCAGCAGATATAGCCATAGCCTGTGGGGCATTCCTTTTGTCAAAACTATGCCTCACTGATTGAACAGTCTTCTTGGCTTTCTGCAATAACTGTGCAAACTGGGAGATTTCCAAGTTTTCCAAGACGGCTCTGTACTACCTGATTATATTTGTCACACACATTTCCACCAATGTATTTTCTTCACAATGATCATAGCAGTCAAGTGCTATGTCCCTGAATCTTTTGATGTATTCCATTAAATCCTCACCATTTCTTTGCTTGGTTACTTGCAAGGTTGCAAGCGTTATTGTTTCCTCTCCATGAAAGTATTTAATGCAAAATACATCCACCATTTTATCCCAAGTTGGGATTGATCCTGGCTTTAGACTGATGTACCAAGATTATACTCGGTCATATAGTGATTTAGAAAATTCCCTAAGACATAAGTCCTCGTCTGCCGCATAAGGGCCAAGAGTATCAATAAACTTACTTACATGCTCAACAGCACTTCCCTCGTGGTTCGTACCTCTCAGAGTATAATTTGCTAAGTATCCTTAATGGGTAAAGGGGTCTTCGTGCATAGAATCTCTCCTTAGATGATCTAGCCCTCTCCTGCTCTAGAAGGGCTTCTACTTTGGCCATTGTGATGAAACGTTGTTCTACATTTTACGGAGCACCTCCTACTGGTGTCTCCTCTTTGTCTATTGCATGCTTCGGGTCATGCTGGCTCCCTTTCTCGTTTGACTTGCCTGTTTTCAGCTGACAGATTTCTTCCATCATTTGCTGTTGCGAGTGTTACAACGATTGCAACACCTCAATAAAAACGTTGGCATTGTCAGTAGGGATCCTTGGTTACGGCTGGGAATCAACCCCCACTCTGTTGATACCTTTTGCCTGGTTAAGCTGCTATTGGTGAGGTGTTGTTGGCCTCAACTCTGCCTGTGAGGGCACGACACTCATGTTTCTTGTTGTTCTGGATTTTGGGGGCAATGCTTGCGAGGGCTTCTATCTTCTGTCCCTATCTGTTTCCCAACTCCCCAGCAAAGTCGCCAATTTAAATGTGATGGGTCTTTTTGTACTTCTGGGCTGGGCTGCCTCCTGCTACCTTCTGCCACGCTGAGACCCAAGTGTTCTGGGCAAGAGAGTTAGGACCATAGTTGTCAGTATCATACGATACGCGATATGTATCGTGTGTAAAAAGTTTTGTATCGTATCGGCGTATCATAAGTGTTCATGAATCGTACGATACAGTGTGTGTATCGTATGAATCGTATCGTATCGTACAATACATAGACAAATTCTTTAAAATGAGATTTTTTGTTAAAATTTGTATTTTTATTTGAATCTAACAAATTGTTAGACTTGTTTTTAACATAAAATTATTAATTTACTTAATTTAGCCAACTAAAATAACATATTCATAAGTTTTTTTTCCTCTCTCTCCTACAATTGGACTACACAGTACACACTTACCCTTCATTTTAATATTTATAAATTTATTTTATATACTATGAATAAAATATTAATTGACAACATAAATTTTTATTTTTATCATTATTCTTATAAGTCCAAGAAACTAGAATGCCAAAAAAAAATTTATAAAAAATTTTTAAAATAAAAAGAACAAGAAGAGATAGTAAATGTTAATGACGAATGATGATGAAGAAAACTTTAATGAAGAAATAAGTTTGCAAAATTATAAACATGATGATAGAATTGACTTAGATGAGGTTGATTAGGCAATATGATGAAAATAAATTATTATTTTTGGGTTATTTGCAATATATTATCACTTTTGAATTTAAGTAATTTAAATATGTATGTTATAAACACATGCTAGTTTGATTTATTTAGTTAGCTTATTGAATATTATTAAATAAGTGCTGAAAAAATTAGTCATTAGTTGAATATATTCAAAATTTATAATGAATATACCCTTTATATATGTATATTTATGATTTTTTTATAGATTTTATTAAATGTTTGTGTATCTTACGATACACAATACGATACGATACACGTTACGGAAAAATTAAAAATCGATTCACGATACAATTCACGTTTTGACAACTATGGATAGGACCAGTCCAATTGCAACTCACTTTGGTCCAGCTTGTGCACAAACTATGCCCCTTTTTGCTGAAATTTTAATCACATGCCTATGGCAGGCGTAGCTGTTACAAAAGGGTTATGGCAGGCAGATACAATGTGACAATGATAAAGGCAACACACTTGCTGTTAGACAAAATGAAACTATTGCAAAAGAGTTACAGTAGATAAATATAATAAAACGATATTAAAAGATATATACTTACTGCCAGGCAAGACAAATAAGGGATCTTTAATTAAAATAAGGAAAAGAACGATATAGCAACAAGGAACACACTATAAGTGAAATTACAAAGACGATAAAGGAAATAGTAACGATAAGTAATGAAATCAAGGAAGGAAAAGGTTAGTCTGCCGTGTTCAGTTGTGTTACGAGACTAAGACCAAGGAGGGATCCACTCCCTCAATGTGAATAACCTCTCAGGAAGATCCTGCTGTATAAATTCCACTTTGAGGGAACGGGTCTCAATGGCTTATGCCTAAACGAATCATTTATCCTCAACAGAGGGTAGGCTTTTAGAGGGAGAGATGGGATTAGACTATTAGTACATACCTGCCTTTCTACACTCTCTATTTCTTTTCCTGATTCTCTTTTTTCTTTTCTTTTTTTCTTTTCTTTTTTCCATTTTGTTACTTTTATTCTTTCCCCCTTTTTTCTTTCTTAGTGCTTAGTCGTGTAGTGTTATAGTGATGATGGTGCTGTAATTCTCTCCTAGTGGTTGTTACTATTGCGATGATGATACTGTGCACGGTGAAGGCCCTTTATATACTGCCTTCCGTGACTTCTTTTTTTTAATATCATTTTACCCTTTAATTACTTTTGTCTGGATTTGGGTGTCCTTCCTGACCACCCACTGGTTTGTCAGCTGCCCAGGCACCTCCACTTACCTGTGTTGGCTGTGCCACTTCCCATTACCAAACAAAGAAAACTATTTTGTTTGCTTGTTCACTGTGGCATTCTTATCCACCACAATGTAGGTATTCTCTCTTGCTATCCCTCTTGACATGCACCTAGTGGTTCCAACTCATCCTTCCCTCTTTTGGGTGGTATGCCATCCCAACAGGACATTTCCCCCAAAAGAGTTTGAGCAGGAATCCCAAAATAGGCTTTCTCTTCTCCCCACCGCAAGACCATACCCTCTTTTACCTTTGACCCATGATCCACTACTCCTGTATTGGCTGGGTATAGGTTGGTAATGTCTAGGCCTTATGCGTGCTCCACTTCCATGTATGTCCAAAGCTTGTTTGCTGCTCATGCGTTTGCCATAGATTGGAGGTTCGTCTGCGCGTTCTGCTGCTTATTCTTAACCTTTTATGGTGTGAACCGTTTTCTAATCCTCCATTCTTTATGGCTTGCTTCCTCCAAGGGCTGGGCCTTGCTTGATTGTGGACTTTTCTCCCTTTTAGCCTACTGTTTGCTCCTTTCGTTGGCCTACTAGTATTCCTGCCATGCCATTCTGTTATTCTTGCTATAGCACTTTTTGATCCATGCTTGTTGGGCCTCTTTCGGGCTTACTGTATACTCTTCTCTCAATTGGTTACAATGTCCCAGTATGGTCATTGGGTTTATACTCATGCTACTTTGGGCTTTCTTGACCCATTACATTGCTTGTGGGCTCCTTTGGCCCATTTCTTTCTCCTTAGGCATCCTCAGCCCTTTTACTTTCCTTGGGCATCCTCGACCCATTTTTTAATTCTGCATTCTCATGGGCTTTTACTAACTCTTTTGAACTTCCCTGGCCCAATTACCATATCCTTCATCCTTGGGGTTCATGGGCTTTCCATTAACCCTTTACTTTGTTAATTCATTACTTCGGGTCTGCTGTGGCCCTTTCTTACTCTTCTACATCACATAATGCCCATGAGTTTACTACTTCTTTCTCTGGGTTTCTTTGGGCCCATTTGCTTTCCTCAAGGCCCATTTGTTTACTTTATGGGCCTATGACCCATTATTCCTGCCACTCGGGCTTAATGGGTTTTCTCTCAATCCTGCTAACTCTTTCCTACCCATATTTCTGGGCTTCTTCCTACTATTAGGCTTTTCCAAAATGAGCATCAATAGAGTTCTATCAAATCAAACACTACCGGTCATCGTCCTATTGCCCCCAAGGGAATGGGCAGGCAGAAGCAACAAACAAGACCATCATCAAGATCATTAGCAAAATGAATCAAGAATATACTGAGGGATGGGCAATGCATCTACCAGACTCCCTTTGGGCCTACCAAAGCTCACCCAAGTCTGCCACGGGATTTTCACCTTTCTCCTTGGTCTACGGAACGAAGGTAATGAGCCCAGCTAAAGTGATGACACCCTCTTTAAGGGTCATGCAGGCATGAAAGAAAGAGAGAGAGAAGGAAGTCTTCACGGCAGAAAGATGCGAGGACCTAGAGGGATTAGATGAAAAAAAGGAGGAGGCCCAAGAGCGTAGCCGCAGATATAGACAAAAGATAGCTAAAGCTTATGGCAAGACGACCAAAGAAAGGGTGTTCGCAGAAGGACAGCTCGTACTGAAAATGGCAGACCATGTCAGAAGAGGTATGGTAGAACCATCTAAATTTTCACCAAAGTGGGAAGGACCCTTTGTAGTAAGGGAAGCATATGCAAATGGGTATTACCGTTTAGCCCAGATGAATGGAAAAGATCTAATGGATCCCATTAACGGCAAATGGTTAAAGCGATATTATGCCTAAGAAACATTGTGTAGTTGTTCATTTTTCCTATTTAGTTTTTTATTTTTTTATTTTTTTATTTTTTTATTTTTTTTCCTCCAAGTGATTACCCTTACATGGGATGATGTCACAAGAAAGTATTGTAGTATGTTTTCACTTGTAAAAAGTAACGAAGACTATGGAGTATTAGCAAAAACGTATTGTATCATAATCATCATAATAACCATAGCAGATGTAGTAGCAGATGTATCATAATAGATTAAAAACCCAAAATATATAGGTCATGTCGGACTTATCAAATAAATGCTAGAGAAAATAAGGAAATGTATTGGGTAGAATGAAAAGGGAAAGAAAATAGACATGGGGGAAAATAAACAGGAAACTACACAATGTAATAAGTCTCATCAAAGGCCTGAAATAAAGGTTTGATCTCCAAAGCAGCTAGGGCCAGCAACACCAGAAAGAAGATGCTTGCGACGTACCTCCACGTCTGTCACCTTATTCGTCAAAATCTCAATACGAGCATCTATGGCGTCCACGGCAAGGTGAACCTTCTTCATAAAAAGGCTCGAGTAATCTCTCGCAAGTGATCCAGTAGGAACTCCACAGCAAAGCCAACTCTGATCAACTCCTAAACTGTGGCCCTCCACTGCAGAATCCTCTTGGTAGACACGGTGTCGATGAAGTTATGCTTGATATCGTTCATCACACTCCCTAGTAGCTTAAGGAAGTGCTCCCTCGTGGATCGACCAAAAAGAAACCCCTGCATGAAGGCCCCATGGCTATTGTACACTGCTTCCAAATGAGAGATGTAATCCCCAGGGACCCAAAAGCCATGGAAATCAACATAAGGGGGCCTAGCACCCAAGAAATCCGCAGGATCAAGGTCATTGGTCTTAGGCTGGTCGAACTGAATGAAGAAGGCAGCAGCCTCACTCACTAGATCATAAACTGTGGCAGAACTGCTGCCAAACTCAAACTGAGAAGATGGAGCCACCTCAACAAGAGTCGGACCTGAGAAGAAACATGGAATATAGTATAAGGGATGGACAGAATGAAGGAATAAAGTCGTAATGAAAACTAAAGAAGATATGGGAGAAAGAAAAAGTACCAACCTATGGGAAAGGGGGCTGCAGGTGTGGTAGAAATGGGGGTTGTAGGCATCGCAGTGTCTGCCGCAGTCTTGGGCTCCTCGAGAATATCCATGGCTAAGGAAAATCAATGTGCGGAGAAGGTATGAATAAGGCAAGAGACACATACCCATAGCCTCAGTCTCACGCCCACCACCATCATCCTCGTCAAAATCAGAGACCCTCTTCTTCCTGACAGGCTTGTCCTCAGAATCCTCAAGGACCTCCTCAGATCCCTCATCAGAAGACAAATCTGCATCAGGCCCACGGGTGGTAGAACTGGGAAATAGATGAAGGAGTGACCATCAAGGAGGAGCCATCCTTTATGGCTTAAGAGAAGGCAGCGAAGGGATCATTAGCAGAGAAGTCTCGACCTAAGATGCACCCGCAGGAGTGACTCCTTTCTGAGAAGTAGGAGTCTCGGCAAGAATAGGAGTAAACTCACCAACCCTCTCAATCTGGGCACCTTTCTCAACAGGACCAGGTCTGGGAGAAGGAATCAGGGCATCGACAGGAGCTCCCTGTGTAGCAACAGGAATAGAGGCCATGGCCTTAGCCATAATGTCTGCCCCATCAAAGAAACCCTTCATGGGTGTGCCTATGGTAGCAGAAGCCTTCTTACTCATAGGATGATAAACAGAAAGGGGCTCGGGGTCAGCCTAAAAGCATAAAAAAAATTTTAAAAAAAAAAAGAAAAAGGAAGAAAGAGGGTGGATGTTAAGAGCCAAAAAAAAAAAAGAAGAAGAAGAAGAGAAAATGATGAATAAAAGGGAGAGGGAACACATGGTAACAAATGGCAATAGAAATTCATGAAGCGGAGGAATGTACCCCCAACTCGGGCTCGTCAAGCAAGATGGGGTGGGTGGCAAAAGTGTCCTCCTTGTGCTTAGACTACCAAGAGGTGATAAAAAAAAATACAAATATGTAAGAAAGGGGAGATAAATAACCATGCATGTGGAGTTGGCCGTAGGAAGGCCCCATGAATGAGAAAATGTAAAAAAGAAGCAAAGTTAGAGATAACATACTCCTCTCTCAGTAGTGGCGGATGGAGATGGTGGAGATGTTTTTCTCTTGCTGTCGTGGGTCCTGCTAGAAGGTGGAGTATCTGTGGATGGCTGTGGAGTGGAAGGCTTGGGCTTGCATGCAGTAGGCTGCCTGTGGGAATGAGTGCAAGTAGAAGGAGGAGGAGAACTCTCAAGAACTATATTACCAATGGGAGGAAGACCGCTTTCATAGGGGACAATGTCAGAGTAAGTCTCAGAAGAGTCATCACCTCTCTTGGTAGACTTAGGCTTAGCGGACCGAGACACCGAACCCTTCTTCGCAGGCCCAGGAAAGTCCACCACCTTCACTTTCTTTTCCCAACCCATGGGGTACTCACTGGAATACAAATACCATACATTTTCCCTTACCTGCCACTCAAATGTAGCAGATCAACTCTACTTCCTAGCATACGCCACCACAAACTTGGTGGGAAGAAGTAATCGAGGATTGGCAGAAATAATGATATGAAGACCATCAGGAGGAATGAGAGAAAAGCCACGGTTACCTAACAACTCCTTCTTAAATGAAGTCATCACAACCTGCCAATACCCATGCATCGCAACTGTGCAAAGACCCTCTCTCTGTGAAACCGGAATAGTGATTGCTGTGAAACGCCTGCTCCAAAACTCAAAAGCACTAGGCCGCAAGAATGGTCGGACAGAAGTAGCGGACTCTAGAATGGCAGAAAAATCATCAGGTATGTCCTAATCCAACCCAAACTACCTGCTCACTCTATTGGTAGAATAGTGCACAAATTGGATGCCTTCGTCAGCAAGGTAAGGCAACCACCCAGCATTAGTGGTTGCCAAGTATGCAATACCCCTCTCATCAAAAGCAGTCAACAGGGTGGTGGTCCTAGTAGTATCAGTAAAGGGACCCATGACAGAATTAGCACATGTGTAACCTGTGCCCAAACGGCTTCAACTCAACCCAGTGATAAGCCAACGGAAAGTCAGATACGAAGCGATCACAGAAATTAGTAATAACCTTCGGACATGAATGACACTTCTCTTTGGCAAAACAAACAGACTTACACTTAGCCAAATGCCTGGCGCAACTCTCCCACAGCAAATGCTGCAAGATGGTATTGTGGGCAGAGGTAGTAACTATGTAGCAGGAACCTGCCTGCTTCTCATCACTCTGCAGAATGTCTAACTGCACATACAAATTACCCAAAAACATGGTGGTCAATGGCAAACTCACTCCGGCCGAAATCTTTATAGCCAATTGGAAATATAGAGGTTTTACAGCATAATGAGGGTGAGAACCAAAGATGAACTTACAAAGCCAGAAAGCAACGAAGGCCGCACGGCGGACTGCGTCTGAAGCCTTGGTGAAAGCCCCAACCCAATTTGACAACTTCGCGTTGCCACTCATCCCTTTCTTCAATTAGGCCTCCACAGCCTCTTCCTCGGGAGAGAGTTCCATACCACTTGGGTGCACATTGTCGAGAATGGGTAACAACAGTTAATTTGCCATATCCTCTAAGGTCACGATGATCTCGCCACAAGAAAGGAAGAAGGTATAGGTAGCGGTGCACCATAAGCGGACCAGATAACGAAGGTTGAACAAGTCCCTGTAGTTGGACAGGCACTACAACGAAACAATAGCCTTCAACATATCGGCCTACTGTAACGTTGCCATGAAACCCGTATCGGCCAACTCTTCATCTACCCACTCCTTCCAACCCAAAGAAGTACCTGATCCGAACTCAAAGAGAATGGGCATAGAGAGTGAATTACCTTGGCGTGTATCAAGGTCGAGGATCGAAGAAGCCAAAGGGGCCCAGGACACCTCCGTGTCACGGCAGCAAATGGAAAGCCACACGTGACCCAGTGTCGGAGGCAAGTAGTCACCGGGTACCATCGAAAAATGGGCGTGAGCATCATACCATGATTTTGGCCACGATTTTGGTGGCGGGATTGTCGACGGCAATTTCCTTCCCCTTACGGTGGGAAGAACCCTGGCCTTTCGCCAACGTCATGATGAGATATTTGGTCAGAATAAATGGGTGAGAGTGTTTGAGGAAGAAGACACGGTGAAGAAAAAAGGGAATGAAAAGACGTTCTGTACAAATGATGGAAAGGGAATGAGTTTAAGTACTAATGACAATAAAGGTGACGTGAAAGGATGCAATGGGTCAGCCGTCAAAAGAAGCATTGTATTAATGAAGCAGAAGCTGTGTTTCAAAATAACTGCTAAACTAGGAAATCTGAAGAGACAACACTGTTCATGGGAAGAAAGAAATTAAGGCGGGGCCCATTATTCGAAAAAATGAGCAAAAAAAAAAAAACGAGAAAAGACTTTTTATTCGCATATGAATCGTAGGAGCGATTCATATGCTCAGGGGGCTGAATGTTGAGGCCCATTTTGGCAAAAAAAGAAAACGACCAATGTCAAGAAAAAGCCCAAAATATAACAAAGGGTGAAGAAAGAAGAATTAGCAAAGCAAGAAAAAAAACTATTAGGCCCAAATGGCAAGACCAATGGTACGTAGGCCCACAAAATAGTAAAAATGCCCCAAAGAAAGCAAATAGGCCCAAGGGAGCCCCAGAGAAGGAAGTAGTAAGCCCATGGGAATCATAAAAAGTGGAAAGCAAGTAAAGATAGGCCAGAGGAGCCCAAAGAAAAGGAATTAGTAAAGGGGGTTGGTGCAAAGGCCGACAAATTCCAAGAATAAAGGATATGGTAATTGGGCCAGGGAAGCCCAAGAGATTTAGCAAAAAACCCATGGGAATGTAAAAATGGAATGGGCCAAGGATGCCCAAAAGAATGAAGTGGGCCGAGGATGCCTTGAGAAATAATATGGGCCGAGGAAGCCCAAGATGGTATAGAAACTAACCCAGCAGAAATACTAGGCAACACGAACTAAGTAAGAAAAAAAACAAATACATGGTAGGCCCCAAGGAGGCCCAGCAAGCACAGCTAAGCGATGAATAGCAGAAACAATACAGTGGCGTGGCAAAAATATTAGTTGGCCCACAAACCAGTAGTAAAAGGAAATAGGGGCTGAATTGAAGAAGGAAGGGCCCATGCCCAAGTAAGACCCAGCCCAAAGAAGAAACGAGATGCAAAGAATGAAGACTCAGACTCATCCACACCACAAAGGGTTAAAAAAAAATAGCAGAAACACGTAGCGAGACCAGACAAACCCACAGGCAATGGCAAACCCATGGACGGCAAACAAGCACACACAAGGCTCAGGCACCACCCACTTGTACCCAGCCAATACAGGTGTGGTAGGCCATAGGCTGGAGGAAAAAGAGGGTATAGTCTGGCGGTGGGAGATGGGGAAGTCTATTCTGGGATTCCCGCTCAAGCTCTTTTGGGGGAAATGTCCTGTTGGGATGACATACCACCCAAAAGAGGGAAATATGAGCTGGAATCACTAGGTGCATGCCATAGGAGTTAGTGAGAGAGAACACCCAACCCTTATCCGGATGGGAATGCTATGGAAAGTAAGAAAATAAAACAAAATTCCCTTTGTCTAGGAATGAAGCGTGGCACAGCCAGCACAAGGTAGTGGTGGTGGCTGGGTAGCCAACAGACTAGTGGGTGACTAGGGAAGGACACCCACAACAAGCTAAAGTAGTTGAGGGGTAAAATGGTAAATCTTATCATGGCAAGCAGTATAAAAAGGTCTTAGCTGTGCACAGTAAACAACAACGGAAAAACAAGGAAGAACAGAAACACAAAAAGAAATAGAAAGTAAAAGAGGAAAACAAAAGAGTAGGAAGAAAAGTGAGAAAACAAAAGTGTGATAAGGCATGCACCAATAGGCTGCTGTCTTCTCTCCCTCTCAACAACCTACTCTCTAGCCAGTTAAGAGATTTAAGAACAAGCCATTTAGGTCCGTTCTTCCAAAGTGGGCAATTTCTATGGCAGAATCTCCCTGTGAGGTTGCCCACATTGGAGATTGGTTCCCTTCTTGAACTTAAAATCCCTTTCCCCTCTTTTATCATGACTGTTTAAGCATTAACATTGCTCTTTCATTGTTGCTAAGTTATTTCGGCCATATTCATATTATCACGTCTCTTTCCTATTGCAAAGTTGTTTAAATATTATCCTTGACAGCAAACGTTTTAGTTAGAATTTTTTTATTATTATCCTATTATATTATGTGTCTCCTGCCATAACGTTTTTGTGACGGCATCCCCTGCCGTAGGCACATGACCAGGATTTCTGCAAAGGGGTCCTTGCTTGTGCACAAGCCGGCTTGAGGTGAGTTTCAATTGAGCCAATCCTGACTCTCCTACCCCAAAACTATAGGGCCATAGTACGGCAGGAAACAGCCCCGTCCAAAATACAAAAAGGCCCACCACAATAGTCTTGCGTTCTTGTTGAACTTAAGTTTTTTTTTTTTTGAAAGTGTATGTGTTACAAATTCTACTTCTACATGCCAATGCTACATAATAACCTGTTGTTTCAACTTGTAAAGGTAATAAAGAATTATCTGAATTTCTACCTAAGGAGGTTTATCTACTTCTTTATTCAAATTAAATGGTTCTTATCTAATTTTAGATTATGAATTTGCTTTCTATTACAATGGTTTCCCATGGTTGCAACCCAAAAAAGATTCTACCAAAAAAATAAAAAATATATTATAGCGGTTACAAAAACAAAACCTCTATAACAAATACGAACCATAACGCAAATCTTGCAGCTTTTATTTTGACTTTTTGCAGCGATTTTGGCTGCTACAAAAGGCCTATTTTCCTATTGCATGTCTGCATGAAATACGTGTCGGAAAGAATCAAAGATTGAGAGAGATGAGATGCAGGAGAAGGATAGTTGAGATATGTTCACATGAAGCAAAGTAAAAGGTGCATGTATTCATGTATGATGGGAAAACTCATTAAGCCTTCGTTTAGGAGTTTATAAAGAAATGGAATGGAATGATCAGAAATGAATGAAATGTATTTAAGTAAGGGAAATGAATGGAATTGAATTAAGTAATCTTGTTTCAACATTTTAAATTAAATAAATGAATGGAAAGTAATGGAAGGTAAGTAATCTTGTTTTGGAGTAATATAGTAGTGGTAAGATTCCTCAAACTTGTAATCGCTTGATTATTGATTAGTGAATTCTTGTGAGTTATGACCTTAAATTCACCCAATGGAGTTTTTGCCTTGCGAGAAGTTTTCCCCATTTATCAACAAATCACTGTATTAATTTATTTTCCGCAGCATATTAGTTATTTGGTGATTTGTTGAGGCCTCCACAATTTGCATGTAATTTGACCAAACTAATCAACTTGGGTAATTGAATTAGTTAAATAGGGTCAATTTATTTTAACCCAACAATTATTAACCACAATTTGATATTTTGGTTTGGGCCTTTGTTTTATAGTAAAAGTATGTTGTATTGTCACTAAAGAGAATTTGAAGTTCATAAACAATGTCTAACATTAAAAGCAAATAAGAAACTATGCTATTAAGTTGTAGGAACTCAGTTAACACAGTTATGACATATCATATGGAATTACTTCTTCTTTTCTAGGAGCTGCCTGTGTTGCTGTTAGAAGTATGCTTAGAGCCTTTTTTTTTTAAAAAAAAGATCTTTTTGCACATTCTGGAAAACAATGGAAAAAAACACTTTCAGATTGATTGTTTATTTTGCGTAAATATTTAAAATTGTAATAAGAGTAAAAATAAATAAAAACACATTATGAGAAAGAAAGGTTATGATGAAGCAAATAATATAAAATTAGTAATGAGTTTTTGTTTTCTTTCAAATTTTGTAGTTTTAGAGATATCATCTATTATGTTGTCATTAGTTATATCCTGCAAGCTAGCAAGCAATTTAACATTTGAAGCACTAATAGGATCATTTGCAATAGTTTGATTATTGCTGACCGGTGTTTCTAAATGTTTAATACGAATGCTATTAGCAACAACATCTCTGTAGTGTTTGTTAGACTTAGATTTAATGGCACTTGTGATGGTGTAAACTTCGCATCCCTCTTTGAAATTGTAATCATCAACTTTTATTTGGAATGTATAAGATTTTCGAATCAAGTTATGAATTTCTTGAGGTACTTATTTGGTTCTAGATTCCGACAATGTGATGCAAAATTTAAAGTTTGTTAGTATTATAAGAACTTTAGGCATAAGTATAAAATTGGAAATGGTTAAGAACTTAGATTATATATTTTACAAGAAATTTTTAGAGTGAATTATTATTTCCTGCTTTTTTATGAGTTGCAATTGATCTTTCACTTGGTTTGTACTCGATAACTGAATATAATAATGAAAGAAATTAGAAAAGGTAATAAGCTTATTTTTACAGATATAATTAAAGCAATTATCATTTTGTTTTCCTATGCAATCATTTTCATAGTTATATAATATATGTAATGAAGAGTTTCTACTTCTTAAGGTAATCAACCAATTAGTGAGATATACTCTCCAAAAAAAGTGGAGGGGCTGATGTGGAGGTTGGCTAATGTACAAATAATCTATTTATGCATCAAAGCAGTGACTAACTTCAAGGAAGAGAAAGATCACATGTTACCATAAACTATAACTTCCAAAGCATCTTTAAAATGAAACTACCATTCAAAATAATTCCAGCAATTACTTGTGTCCTAAATTCTAAGTTTCAATCTTTTTCCACCAATTGTGAGCAGCTTAATCTTAAAATTTCATCTCACAGATTATTCAAAACGCTTTTTTTAGATCAATAAAATAAAAAATGAAAGGAAATTTTTGAAAAACAAATTACTTATTTCATATATCACCTTGCTTCTCTTTCTGCTCGTACTCTTGACTTATCTTCTTCTTCTCTGCCTCCACCCATTGCAACTTGTCTATATTAAATTCCTAACCAATGAGACTCTATTTTATGTGACAAATATATACTGATGAATTTCAAATTAATGTGTCTTATGTGATATTGAAGAAAAAAGGCATGCAAATAGTCCAATTACATTTTCCACCCCAAAAATAAAATAAAAGGCAAAATCAAAATCAAATTCAGCTATCCCCAAAAAATAAAAATTAAAAATTAAAACAAATACTTTAAACTCCAAGCAACCATATCAATTCTTGCTATGTTTGTAGGAAAAGGAAAAAGGAAAATTACTTGACTCTTACATTTACTTTTCTTCCAAATTTGAAATAACCCAAATGGATTAAGCTAAGATATATAATGGCCTGTTTGGTAAGAGTTTTTAAATATAGTTTTTTGTTTTGCAATCCATAAAATGGTGAGTCCCACACTTGAATTTATTGTTTGGCTAATATTTTCTAAATACAATTTTCAAAAAACTGTATCCTATTTTCCTGGTTTAGAACAAGATTTTAAAAACGGATAAGGGGGTGTTTTCAGGATACAAAAAATGTGTCTTTAATGATATAGTTGTAAATAAATTGAACGCAATAAACCCCACATATTTATCCAAACTCTTCTTTATCTCTCAAATTAAGGAGCTTATCTTTATCACGAAAAGAATTATCACACTTCAAATTTGAAACTTACCATTAAAAAAAAAAAAAAAACCTATAGATTCTACACATTACTTTTTGTAAATATATTTTTTTTAAATCTCAAAAATAGAAATGGTCTCCTAAACAATTATTTTTTGTTTTTAGTATTTTGAAAATTGTTCTTAAAAGTGAGAGCCAAACATGTATAATATAAAAATTATTATCTGAAAACCATTTTTAAGTTCAATTTTTTGAAAATTGTTTTTATGCTGTTTTGAAAATAAAAACAAAAATCCTCCTACTAATCAAGCCCTAAGAATCTTGTTTCTCACGCCCCAAAATAATTATAAATAAGAAAAAAGGAAAAATTGGAAGAGAAAAAAATAGTTTTCATTTTCTGAGCTTTTGTGCTTATGGCAGTTACAGATAATGATAAGGTGCAACCACAAATGGAGTCAGCCTACTCAAATTCAAAGACTACATGATCACAATCACTTTCAAATAGAAGAGATAAGATAGAAAGACGCTGAAGCTAAAGCTATATTCTAGATGTTTTATTTATGTTGATCTTGTAGTTTAAATTTAAAAATCTATATTGTAGTTATACAAATTTGTAAATCGAATCCAACGTATAATATCTATACAGAAACCTTAACCACTGTTTTGGTAAGGCAGAAGATTACCTCATATTTGTTCTCTCACAATGGCTTAATGCTTGTTATGCTGCTTTATCTCTCAATCTCTATTTTACGTCTGTCCTCCTGGACAGCTTCTACATCTGCTTGCCTTCATGCTTCCACTCCCCTAAAACTAAAAATCAGAATTAAGAAGCAATTGACCAAAAATTCAGTTCAAGCCTTTCTTCGAATAGTTCGAGGGGAGTTGAGAAACCAAGGAAAAAATTGATCTAAAAAAAAAACAAACATAGATAATAGAAAATCCTTGAGAGAGAGAGAGAGAGAGAGAGAGAAAGGTTGAAGGTACCTGTGAAAGAGGAGATTGTTTGGAAGCTTTGACAATCTGTGTTTTCAATGCCCAACAACGATAGAGAGAGAGGAGAGGACTGAGCACTTTTTTATTGTTAATGTGGATCGATTGGTTTTTTTTTTTTTTTTTTTTTTAATTGATATTAGACTCTTAGATTTTTGCACCATATTAACTCCTCCGCACAAAAACTTAAAAATTTACATTGTATATGTGGCGCAAAATTAGCGCACAATTGAAATCCAATTGAAAATCTAATTGGAATTTCTTTGAGCTTTGTCTATTAATATATACTAGCATGTAACTCCATGCAAATGCATTGATGCATTTAAAATTAAACAAAATTTTTATTATAAAAATATAAATAATTAGTCAAATTAATTTTTTTAAAGCATGCAACACATGCATTCATGCATCACATGCATTCATGCATACATATAGATACATTTAAAATTAAACACAATTTTTATCATAAAATATAGATAATTAGTCAAATTATTTTTTTAAAGTAAACGTAATTATTCACATATTAAAATTCTTACCTAAATTTAATACTACTTATGATCATTTTTTTTTTCAAATTTTAATAAGATAGAGTGTGGTGATTTTTGTTATGTGGTGATTTTTATTTTATTTTTATTTGGAGAAACATGTGGTGATTTTTATTGAGTATATGTGATTGTTGTTTTTTTTTTTTTTAAATTATAGTTCATTAATATTAGATTCTTAGTATTTTGCACTCATTAACTCACTTGACACAAAGATCAAAAACCTGAAGTAGACACATGGCACAAGCTTAAGTGGATAATTATGGTGCAGTCCTCACATAAATTTAGACTCATGGTGCAAAATTAGATTATAATTTCAAATTCTAATTCAATTTTCTCTAAACTTTACCTATTAATATATATATATATAAATATATATATTGTTAGAAATACTGAATGATTGTATTATATTTCTCAAGTAATAGAATATACATGAGTGCCTTTATATAGGAGGTAGAGTGTGCAGTACAAGTAAGTGTGCTATACAAGTAAACAAGGTGGGCCTAAAGCCCACATACCCTAATACACATTAACAGCCCCCCTCAAACTCAAGGTGGATGTGAGACCAACTTGAGGTTGTCAACCAAAGTACGAAGGTGTCCCTTAGGATGTGACTTGGTGAAGATATCTACAAGTTGATCTTTAGAGGAGACTGAGATCAGCTTGAGAGCACCATGGACAAGATGATAACGGATAAAATGATAATCAATCTCGATGTGTTTAGTCCGTTCATGGAAGATATCATTGTGAGCAATATGAATGACACTCTGGTTGTCACAATAAAGAGTAGCAGAGGATGTGGACATACCTAAGTCTTTTAGCAGCCATTGTAGCCAAAGGAGCTCAGATGTGGTATCAACAAGGGCACGATATTCTGCTTCAGTATTGGAGCGGGCCACATGAGTTTGTTTCTTGCTTTGCCAAGAAATCAAAGAAGAACTAAGAAGAAAGCAATAACCAATGGTGGACCTACGATTAGTGGGATCTCCTGCCCAATCAGCATAAGAAAATGTACGGAGAACAAGAAGAGACTGAGCAGAGTAGAAAAGACCATGGAAGATATTGCCCTTTAGGTATCGAAGAATGCGCAGAACAGCAGCATAGTGAGTCAATCGTGGAGAAGACAGATATTGGCTCACCTAGTGAATAGCATAGGAAATGTCTAGACGAGTGACAGTGAGATAAACTAGGCTGCTAACCAAACATCTATAAAGAGAAGGATTAGAAAACGATTTCCCTCCTGAGGGAGTAAGATGCGCATTAAGCTAAACTGAAGTGTCAACAGTCTTGCTATCAATGAGTCTAGCTCGAGACAAGAGCTCAGAGGCATACTTGGCTTGAGCAATATAAATTCCATCTGTAGAATGAGTGATTTCAAGACCCAAGAAGTAGCTGAGATGTCCAAGATCTTTCATCTCAAACTACTGACTGAGAAAATCCTTGAGTTCTTGAATGCCACTGAGGTCATCACCAGTTATGATCATATCATCCACATGCAGGAGAAGTAAAATAGTGCCTTTGTCAGTGCGACGAAGAAATAAGGTAGAATCATAATGACTGGCCATGTAACCCAAGCGAGAGAAGGTAGAGCTGAATTTGGCAAACCAAGCTCGTGGAGCTTGTTTAAGGCCATAAAGTGCACGTCGAAGGTGACAAATCTTGTTTGATTCAACAGAGAGACTAGGAAGAGGTTGCATATAAACTTCTTCACTTAAATCCCCATTAAGGAATACATTTTTGACATCCATCTGAAAAAAAATCTCATTTACTGGTAGCAGCAACAGCTAAGAGGGCACGAACAGATGAGAAATGAGCAATCGGATCAAAGGTCTCTTTATAATCAATCTCATACTCATGTGTAAAACCTTTTGCAACAAGACGAGCTTTGTAGCACTCAATGGACCCATCAGAGTGAGTCTTAATCTTGTTGTTGGATTATCGGCAACGATTGTTGCAAAAGGAAGAAGACTTGTCCTTATTATTCATTTAGAAGCAAAATATGCAAAAATGGACTGCAAAAATGAAATCTACGTGAAAAACTGGGTGAGGAGCACTTGGACTGCAAAAAGTCAACTTTGGGAAAAAGTCAACGATCAACCCTGCTAAAAGTCAAAGGTCAAACCTGCTGAAAGTCAACGGTCAAAACTCCAGAAGTCAAACGATGACGTCAGCAGCTGACGTAGGCAAGTGATGTCAGTAGCTGACGTAGGCAAGTGACGTTAGTAATGACGTCAGCAGGACTATTGAAGGCGCGTGAGGGCGTGTGAAGGCACGTAACCCGAAGACGCGGCGCGTGGAGATACAACCTAGATGTACAGTGGCATGTGGTGGCGCGTGGGGCGCGTAAGCTGCAGCGCAGAACCTTTGAGCGGCGCGTGGAGGCCCGTGCGGTCTCTAATGGCTTCGAGGCTTCCACGAGTGCATAGATCGGCGTAAGACGATCTTAATGGTACTTGCAGAAAATTAATCGGAGCAATATTCGTGGCAATGATGCAAAGGGCAGTGGTCTTTGTGGTGTGAAACTCCTCAACGACGGCGGCTGCAGGTTCGGAACCCAAGGATGACGGCTAGAAGACGTCGGAGGTTCAACAGCGAAAGGCTGCGACGGCTGTTGTGATGGCGAAAGCAATGTTGAGAATGGAGTAACACCAATAAAGACAAGACTACTAAGAAAAGGTCAAAGCAGTGGCTCTGATACCATGTTAGAAATATTGAATGATTGTATTGTATTTCTCAAGTAATAGAATATACATGAGTGCCTTTATATAGGAGGCAGAGTGTGCAGTACAAGTAAGTGTGCTATACAAGTAAACAAGGTGGGCCTAAAGCCCACATACCCTAATACACGTTAACATATATGACATATAAATTTGAATTTTTTTTTAGTTATATGATTAAATTTTTTATGGTTTATTATATTGGACTTCTCGTTTTCGACACTAAATTAACTAATTTGGCATAAAAATTTAAATTAGATGAGACACGTAACACAAAATTAAACTCTAATTGAAATTAAATTTTTACACTAAATTAACTCACTTGGCACAAAATTCTAAAATTTAAATTAGATGAGACACGTGGCACAAAATTAGACTCTAATTAAATTCCAATTTGAAATTTAATTGGATTTTCTCTCTGCTTTACCTATTATTATATATATAGATATATATACTAGTGTGTAACTCCATGCATATGCACGAATACATTTAAAAACAAACATAATTACATATATATAATTTAGAATCTAATTAGATCTAGACTCTTTTGTTTTTACATTCAATAATTTACTTACCACAAAAATTAAAAAATTAGATGGAACACATGCACAAAATTGAACTCCAATTAAAATTCAATTTAGAATCTATTTGAATTTAAACTCTTTAATTTTTGCACATAATAATTCACTTGAAACACAAATTTAAAAATTAGATAAGACATGTGGTGCAAAATTAGACTTCAATTTAAAATTTAATTGGATTTTCTCTTAGTTTTGGCTATTAATATATATATATATATATGTGTGTGTGTGTATATATAAACTTGAATTGTTTTTAGTTATACAAAAAAAGGCTCATTAATATAAAATCATTCGAAAGTTATGAATGTTCAAATAGTGTGTAAAACACCTATAAACGTTTAGACCCCCAAATTACAAATTACCAATTCAAGCTTATTATCAAACAATGTATGTGCAGAATAT